>BSBM01001346.1:20965000-21055000 GCA_027924585.1 Larix kaempferi
ACAGGGATTTCTACTATAATCGATCACCAAAAATGGCCACTTCCTTTACAAAAATATTTTGACAAAAATTAGGGACAGCTGTCCCATGGCTTACGCCTTACATATTTAAAATATACATAACAGAAAATTGGCCGACACCAAAGCTTTCCCTGTTGGGCACGTGTTTGGGCTGAAGAGAGTGTCTCACTGAATTCGGCCTCCTCATTCCTGTGCGTGAGCTTCTCCTGGCAAAGGGTCGCCCAAGTTAATTGTCACTGATGCTGCCTGGGAAGAGGCCCTCGAATCCCCTACTGATGCTGCTCCTAATTGGGAAGGGGGAATTGAACTGGCCAGATTTTCTGCCATTGCTGGGGAAGAGGCTGCTGGGAGAGAGGCTGCTGGATCTACTGATGTTCCCGCTGCTGCTGAAGCTTTCCTGTCCTCCTCTGCTATGTAGCTGTGCCACACACCTGTGTCCCTTATGATTATGTTTGCTGCAGCAGGAAACAGGATTTTCTGAGAAGTCACATTCTTCCCGAGCTCTGTTTTAATGCTTTGTACCTCTGCTTCAGCAACTTGATGCGCTTCCTTCAGCAGATGGTTGTGAAGTGTTGATGAACCGATGTAATGTTGGAGATCATCCATGGCCAAGACATCAATCCTTTTCACATACTCCATCTGGACGCCTAGCTCTTCTTTCAGTTGAGACAGCCACTGTTCCTTTTCCGGGAAGTCTTCTAGGGTCTGAGGGAAACTTAATGTGCAGCTGTCATGGACTCCTTTGAGATTTTGGTATAGGTTGTTGATTCTATCTGTTGTCCTCTGCACACTGGCCATCAGCTTATTGGCACAGTTCCTGCCAAACTCCAACAAGGCTATATCTTCATTAAAATCTTCCACGGCCTTGAAAGGAAGATGCGGGGGGAAACCTCCTTTCCCTTCTCTCCATGCCATCTGACTTATGACATTTGCCTTGACACGGGTGTTCTTAGCTTTGAGCCTGTGGGCTTCCGTATTAACCTCTTTTAGCCTAACCACCATGGCCTTGAGTTTGCATACCTCATCAGTGATTAGCTCTTGGGAGCCACACACTTGCTGCAGGATATTGCATGACAGCTCGTGGAAGGGATATAGGTCTACGGTTCTGCTCTCCGCTTGCTCTAAACGCTCAGCTAACGTTTGCTTATCTGCTTTTAGCAGAGATGCCTTTTCTTCTGCACCATTCTTCTCTGCTTCCACAATCATCATTTGAAGTGTTAGCTGGTCCTTTTCCTCCTCCAGCTGGCTGTACTTGCTTGACAGCTCCTTATGTTCAGCGTACAAGCAGTTATACTGGTTTACTACCAGATCTCTTTGGGCTTGCTCATTAGCCACATTTTGTTGCAGCGTGCGCGCTCTTTTCTTTGTCAATATATTTTCTTTAACTATAACCCCTACATTGGCAAATGATGCCTGCGTTGTTGCTATAACTGCGGATGCCATGGCGATGGGATCTGCATCTGTGTTCTGCGTGACAGCGACCTCTCGGTGAGTAACGATGTCATCATGGAAGGGGCTTTTAATCCTCTCTTCTGATTTGAGGACCATTGCTTTTCTTTTCTTATCATAGACAAACTCATTCCATTTGGACACCGTACGCTTCCCAGATGGAGTGTACGGGACAATTGGTCGGTTTATGATGTCTATGTCTTCTTCCATGGGTGGGGTCCGGACTTCCTGAGCAGGGTCTACTCCTTCCTTTTGGGTACCAGAGACACCTGCTTGAGAGGTGTCTATCTCCATGTCTTGGACACCGGACCCACCTGTCTCGGTATCTTCCCTTGTCTTGGATTCTTCCTCCGCCTTCTTCCTTGCTTCAGCTTGCTCAGTCTCTGCTTCTTTCTGCTTTTGGGATTCTTCAGCCTCTTTCCGCAGTCTTTCATTTTCAGCTTCTTGATGCTTTCTTGCTTCCTCGGCTTCCTGCTGTAACTTTGCCTCTTCTCTTAATCTGAGCTCTTCCTGAGCTCGGGCATCCTCAGCTTCTTTCTCCTTTTGCTGGGTGGTTTTCTAGGCCTTGGTTGAGCTAGAACTTGCTCCAGCACCTTGGCGACAGATCCGCAGCTCAGCCATGTTGCAGATACCTCTGAATGCTTCCTCCTCGGCATCAGGGTAGTGGGAGTATTCTAAGTAAGCATAGTTCCCCTTGCAATGCTCGGCCACTTTACCCTTTCTGTCGTTCCTGTGGAAGATGACCTCACCGAAGTGGAAGGCCTTCAACTCTTGAATAAACTCATTGGCCGAGGAAACCCCTGAAAACTTGTAAGCGCCGATGCAGAAAGGTAGAGGGGGAAAGGAAGCCTTGTGTTGCTTGTGGAGGAATGCTCCAACCCCATCCAAGAAGAGTTGTCTTACTGCTTCCTTTAGCACAACATAGTCTGTGGCATACTGCGGCAATATGTATGGGGGCTTAGTCCCTCCAAACATTCTTAGGTAGGTACCTTGTTCTGAAAAGTAAAAGTCCCCATACTCCTCAAGGACTTCCAAAGCATTTTCTGACAGACAATTTGGTTCTTCCTTGAACATTTTCTCGTATAGGGGCATGATGAACCCCTCACAGATAAGTTTGTAGCTGGGCTTGTAATTCTGAGCCCACAACATCTTGAATGCGATGTAGACCGGGGCGGTGGCCCTATCCCATGTACACCCCAATTTGGGGAACTCTATCTTGGCCAAGATACAATCTATCAGATATGAAGACATGAAGAATTCAGCCTTCTTCAAGGCCAGTCCTGGCTTAGCAGCAGCTATCATCGAGGCCAGACTATCCGACAGGATAGTGGCCCAGTCAAACACTGTCCCCTGAAATGCCACATAGTGAATGATAGGGACCCACTGAATCTTGTATACTGTGCCATCGGGCATGCCGAAGATTCTGCATAGCATTAAAGCGATCAATCTGAAAGGGGCCCTCAGGTTCTGTATGTCATATTCATCATTTCCCTTCTTTCTCAAATGCTTCCCTCCCCTCAATAGCTTCTTGGCCATCTCGACGTTATCCATTTGGCCCAACCATTCGTCAGTCAGAGCTTGTTGGACACGGGGAAATCTGTAGGCCACCGCAATATACGCGGGTTGAAACGAGGCAATAGCCACTTTCCCGCTATCATTTATCACTCTCCCTACAGCATCTGCATGTTGGAGTATCCACCCGATCACTTCAGCACAGGGGAATAGCTCAGGGCGGGTAGCGGCTCTAGTTATGCCTGAGGCTCTGATATTTTGATAGATTGGTGCTTCTTCCAGTAACATATCTGGGATTTCTTGGTCCCTGATCATTCTATAGATATCATCCCATCTGATTTCTGGAGGGACACCAGTGGTGCACCTAGTGTCCTGGAGCGAGGTTTCAATCTTGAGAGGGGCAGGCTTCTTTTCTGTCATCTTCGCCTTCTTCTTACCGGTTTTCGGCATCTTGAATTATCCCTGATAACATCTATATACAATTCATCATGATCTTGAGCAACATGCTGTGAGGTTTTAACAAAAGCATCATTGTTTCGATAATACATCAAATATGATAAGCGCAAAAGGAAGCTGTTACTATTTCAATACGAAACATAATTTGAAGCACTTGAAACTCTTAAAAGGATGGGATTGGGTTGCTTTTGCGGGGATAGGTTGTGTTGCGGAAGCCATTGGTTTTCGGCTCGATAGGCGAATTGCGGGAGCTGTTGATTTTCGGTTTCGCTCTGCGGAAGGAGGTGTTTTTTCATTATAGCTGCGGTCGGAGAGGTTAATGGCGGGTAGACGCGGGGGGAGAAAACTTTGTGACGACAAGGGAGCCCCTTTCGCATTTTCGACTCGGTGAGGGCTTTGTATGCCATCGTCACGCGCGGCCACCCGCCGAGGTGCTCTATGGGATACTCTGGTCCGAGCGAAGGTGACGGCGCCGGGGATATACTGACGGGAAGTGCTAGGGACCAGGTTTTGCCTTGAGTAGAGGGCGTGCTGGGGCTGAGGCTTGCGGAAGGGCCCACGGTTTTAAGTCCGGAGTTTACGGCCGGGGACATGGAAAGCCCATGGGGTTTCGACAGATTCTCCAAAACGAGGTGCGCGGCCCGGGGGGTAAAACGGACAAGGTTAACGGCCTGCACAAACCGCCTTTACTTAATAAAATAAGAAATGCCAATGTTTAAATCGATGCCTATGACGTTCTGTATGACGGCTAAAACATTCAACTGTATCTGACGAGTAAAACATAGCCCTTTACGGGTGTTTTGCCCGTCAAAATCCCACTAAAACCCGTTGTTTTCCCACAAACGATAACCCAATGGAGAAATTCCAGGTTAGAATCCTACCTGGCACCGTGGGGATTGCTTGAGCAAGGTGGCCGCGAGCACGGATGAGTGAGGTGAGCTGGAGCAATTTGCACGGTGTCGCACGTCGTTGGCCGATTCAAAAACAATGGTGTATTGGGTCGAGCCCCTACCGTATTTTATAAAGAATGGGCACATGTGAGCATTCAATTTGGTAGGTGGCGCGGTTAAAACGAGGTTTAAATTCGCCGCGCGTAGCGGTCATGTCAAACGATCTCGGTTTTCGTGCGACCGTCATTCGCGGGGCCAGTTTGTGAATCGTATCCGCCGTTGCAGAAGGGTTCAACGAAAGCTCCCGCCATTTCGGGGCTCATTGCGGAAAGGAAACTCGAAGCCTTCCGCGAAAGACCGCCGCGTAGCGGACGGGTAACGCCAAGGCTTCCTCCCTTTCGGAACGATGTAGCGAATGCTCCCGGTGTTTTTTGGAAGTTTTTTTTTTCTAAGTCTCTTCGGGGCTTTAGACGAATAGCTCCCGCCGTTTCGGGAGCGAAACTTAAACTCTTCCTCACATTTACCCGGGGTCGTTTCGGAGTCCTTTGCCGAGCGGTTTAAGCGATTGGCTTCCATCATTTCGGGAGGGTAGCCCGAAGGCTTCCGCGTTTCGGGAGCAAAGGATGAAGGCCTCCGCGACAGTTTCTTGAAAAATTCTAAGTCTTTTTCATAGTTTCGGAAGGAAATCGTGAATTCCTCCGCGGGACTTATCCGGGTGGCTTCCGCCGTTTCGGAAGCGATTCTTCAGCGAATTCCGCTGTTTCGGAACAGAATCTTTAAAAGTTTCCGCGAAGTTTCCTCGGCTTATTCCGAAAAGTTCTTGTAAGTTCTTTTACAATTCCGGAAGAAGTTCATGAATCTCTTCGTGTTATTTCGGCAAGCAAATGTGAATGGCTTCCGCCGTTTCGGGAGACAGACTTGAATCGCTCCACCGTTTCGGCGAGGTTATACCAGTGGTTTCCGCAACTCATGGCCATAATCTGAGTCTCTTTTCAGGGAGATAACACGGCGGCTTCCGCTGTTTCGGAAGGGTTCACTGAATTCCCCCGCTGTTTCGGAAGGGTTCACTGAAATCCCCCACCGTTGCGGAAGGGTTCACTGAAATCCCCCGCCGTTGCGGAAGGGTTCACTGAATTCCCCCGCCGTTTCGGGCGGTTGAAACTAAAAGTTCTCTAAGTCCCTTTGTTCCCGCAGTTTTTCTAATCGGAAGAAAATCTAAGTCCTTTTCGGGAGATTTAAGGTGAATGAGTCCCGCAATTTCGGGAGCAAAACTGGAACCTTTCCGCGGTTGCGGAAGGCTTCAACGAAAGCTTCCGCCGTTTCGGGAACAAATTTTCAATGGCTTCCGCAGATTTTGACAAAGGAAATCTCAGTCCTTCTTTCGGAAAGGTTGGACGTTTGTCTTTGAAGTCCGGGAGATAGTCCGAATTATCCCAAAACGTTGGGGAAAAGTCTGAGTTATCTTTTGGCTCTTTGGGGAGAACATGGAAGGATTGATGGCAAGATGTTCAGCAGGGAAATAAGATTTTATGTTGAAAACAGAGCTGACGGCTGGGATGGCTTCTCAAGCAAACTTTCTACAAAAAAAACAGGAGGGGCCCCAACATGTACAAAAATTTTGGGGAGGGGTGTTGCTGCAACAACAATGGCGAGTCGCTGGCGAATACAGATCTCTGAAAAATTCCTCTTCATGGTCCGAAACCTCATTAACAACATCCACCTCGGGCGTACTACTCAGCTGAGCATTTTAGACTCATGCGGGGAAAAGAGGCACTTTTCCTGCTAGTCATTGGGGAAAGGGGAGCTTTGACCGAGACATCTTCACCACTCTCAGAGGGCCAGCATATGAGATTCATTTTAGGAGGGTCATCTTTCAAATGGTTACGACTGCCGGACTCCACAGGATTTGCAACACTTTCTCATGGACATTATTGTTCTTGTTCCTCATTCCCATGCTGTTGGCACCCTTTGGGATGCTTGTACTTTGGACAGCTTAGCTGTTTGAGCCTTCCAGGGATATTTTCTTTTGGACATGATCTTTGATTTGGGCTCCTCAATCCATAATGTCCTTTTGTGTGAGTTAGAGATTTTATTGGTTTGATCAAACTTCACGGACGGAGAGGAGCCCATTTTGAGCTGGGCCTTTTGGACAGCCTTCTTGATTTTACATGTCCTTTTGCTTTTGTCTCAGCCATGCTTTAATTGAGGCGAGAATCCCTGGAAAACAGACTCTTGGATGTAGGCCATTTTGGCTTTTAAATCTGCAGCATGGAGTCATCTCAATACCCTATGTCCTCGAGAGGTGCCACTTTCCATGGGTCCAACTTAGGTAACCTTCTTGAGATGCCTTTAAAGTGTGAGAGTGGGTGGAGCCCAACGATAGTAGTGAAGATGGCCATGGGTCTCTGCTATTGAACATGATTAGTGTGACTAGCAGGGTAGGCTTCCCCCCCTTTTTAACATTTCAGCAAGAGAACAGCAGACCGAGTTTACCGAGCAAGGTTCCAGACTCATGGGTTGCGAGTTTTTCTTTGAGAGAGCTATCTTCAACGGGAAACTCAAAAAAAAGGGGCCTTCAGAAAACAAAGCTTATTGAAAAGTTCAAATAACAAAGAAAGAAACAACATGGCCGAAAAATAAAACAGCTAAAAGCGAAAGCGAAAAGACAACTTTATTTATGTACAGGAAGTCTCGAGGAGACTATGCGAAATATTGTTTCAGAGCGAGGCCATTGAGCGGAAGGGCTACTTCCTCTTCCTCGAGATTTGTCAATTATAAGTGGATGGGCCTAATTTTGCAGAAATTTGGTACGGGCCTACCCATAGATGTTGAAATTTCGTATGCATTCCATTGCTTTCATGATTATGGTCCCATTTCAGGACTAAATCCCCGACTTCAAAATCCCTCTTGCCGGATTTCCTCTTATCGAACCATCTCTTAACTATGTCCTGGTGATGATGGAATCGATCTTTAGCTTTGTGTCGGGCTTCTTCCAGTTGAAGCAGGGTGTTGATCCTGGATTGTAAGGCTTGGCTACCAGAACCCCGAGAGGCTTGGGATAATTGCAAGGAAGGCAGTAAGATGTTTGGGGGGAGGATGGCTTCCTTGCCATAGACAAGAGTGAAAGGGGAGACACCTAAAGCATTCTTCGGGGTTACCCTATCTTCCCATAAGGCGTTTGGGAGAGCCACATGCCAACTTCTCTGGTTTTCTAGCACAGTTTTCTTAAGGATTCGAATCAGATTCTTGTTTGAGGATTCAGCTAATCCATTTCCCTGAGGGTAGTAATTGGCTGAATAATGCAACTTAATTCCCCATTCATAAACAAATTCATTTATCTTGCAAGATGAAAAATAAGTAGCATTATCAAAAACAAGAGAAATTGGAACCCCAAACCTGGTTATGATGTTTTCTTTCAAGAAACTGATGACTGCGTCTTCATTGATCTTGCGCAATGGGATGGCCTCCGTCCACCTGGTGAAGTAGTCGGTAGCCGTCAGGATGTATCGGTGTTGTAATGAAGAATTTGGATTTATTTCTCCGATAACATCTATGCCCCATTGCTCAAAAGGCTCAGAGATGATGACCGGCTGCAATGGGCCTGCGGCCTTAGGTAACTTCCCAGCGCTTCTTTGACATACATCACAGTTCTGTGCGTATGTGTGGGAATCTCGGAACAAAGTGGGCCAATAATAACCAGCTCTCAATATCTTGTGTGCTGTCGTCTCTCCTGAATAATGGCCACCTGCGGGGCCATCATGCAATTCTTTGACAACTTTGTTTGCATCTTCCTTCTCCAAACATCTAAGAAGGACTCCATCATAATTCTTCCTGAAAAGAATCCCATCAATGATCTGATAGGGTGCTGATCTCAAGCGGAGTGCCCTTCTTTGTTTAGAACTCCAGTGCTCGGGAAGATATCCCTGCTGTAAATAGTGCACTAGATCCCTATACCATGACTGGGGAGCTGTAAAGATATGACATACCTCAACCGAATTAAGCTCAGCTTCATTTCTCCAATGGTGCTCTTCAATAGTCGAGTTTCCCGCCAGTAACTTGCATAGACCTTGTCCTTTAATGATTGTAGCCGGTTTAAATTCCAGATCATACTCCTGCAGAGCTGTGACCCAGTTCCCTCTCCTCTCTCCCAATTCCTTTTGAACGAAGAGGGATCTAACAGCTGGATGGGGAACTATGACTTTAGTTCTGTTCTTCAAAATGTATGGCCTAAACTGCTTGACTGCTTTGAAGACCGCATAGGCATGCTTGTCCACCACGGGATAGTTCAGCTCGGCCCCCTGCAGACCAGTGCTCATAAACGAAATTGGGTATTCATCCCCCAGCTCCACCTTCTGTGTGAGTACAGCTGCGAGAGAGTCATCCGAGGAGAAGGTATACAAGATGAAATCCTTATCGAAATCTGGGCTTCTTAAGGAAGGAGCTTTAGCTACTGCTGCCTTGATATCTCTGAATGCGTTTTTCTCCAAATCTGTCCACTTGAATTGTATGCTTTGTTTAACCATCTGTTGCAATGGCTTGACAATTTGTGCAAAATCCGGAACAAATCTGCGGACAAAATTGATGGTGCCCATGAAAGACTGCATAGATTTTTTATTGTGAGGCATTGGAATCTTATTAATAGCTTGGACCCTTTCCTGGTCGATTGACACTCCCCCTTTGGAGATGATATGACCCAAGAGCTTACCTTCGGGTACAGCAAACAAGCTCTTCTTGGGATTTAAAGAAATACCATACTTCCGGCAACGATCAAAGATGTGCCTCAGATGAACAACATGATCTTCCCTTTTCTTCGAAAAGACCGTCACATCGTCTAAGTAAACAACAACACATTGCCCACCCAATCCTCGGAAGGCAATATCCATCGCCCTTTGGAATGTGGCTCCTGCGTTTATCAAACCAAATGGCATCCTTCTGTAGGCGAAAGTTCCCCACTTAGTCCTGAAAGTAGTCTTGAGACGATCTTCTTCGGCTACTAACACTTGATTATAGCCAGAGAAACCATCGAGGAGAGAAAACAACTCAGATCCTGACACCATTTGTAGGATTTGCTCCATTGAAGGCACGGGGTAATTGTCTTTATCTGAGGCTTTGTTTAAATTTCTGAAATCTACACATAGCCTTATCTCTCCTGATTTCTTCCTCACGGGAACCAAGTTTGCAACCCATTCAGAATGCCGAACTTTGAAGATTATCTTAGCGTCCAGGAGCTTCTTTAATTCCTTTTGGATCAACGGTTCTAGAGTAGGATGCATCCTTCTTAATTGCTGCTGAAATGGTTTGACACCCGCTTTCATTGGTATAACATGCTGAATGATGCGGACGTCATATGTTTTCAGATCTTCATAGGTCCACGCAAAAACATCCTTGTACTGTTTAAACAACTTAATGAACCTATCTCTTTCTCCTGGTGAACAACATTTGCCAAGGTTGACAAATTTTGGTTCTGCCTCGGTACCCAAATTGACCAACTCATGTTGCATTGATGAACTGTTAGTTTTGGTATTAGCTGGTCTTTTGAACTTATTTTGAAGATCAAAAAGCATTTTGAGGGACCTTACCCCCTTTGGCATGAAATTTCCTTTCTCTTCTTCCTTCTTCATCAAATCAGCATCATGTTCTTCCTCATCTATTGCAGCTCCTTGAAAACTGTCTTCGTTTGTCAGGAAGCTGATAATTTGTTCATCATCATCGAAGACTCTGAAATTTGTGATGTTATCGGGAACGAAAGGCCTGAAAATCAATTCAATTGAGCATTTATTATTTGACGGCACCAATCTAGAAGCAGACGTCGCTAATAAATCAACAGCAGAATTTTGCAATCTGGGAATTGATTTTATATTGAAAGCGTCAAAATGCATGATTAAATCCCATACCTCAGCCTGATAACCTTTCAAGTGAGGTGAGAGACAGTGAATGGTGTCCCTTACCTGCCTGACAACTATCTCGGAGTCACCAAAAACCTTTAGGTACTTAACATTTAAGCCGATGGCCTTCCTTAAACCATGTACTAAAGCTTCATATTCAACGGTATTATTAGTACAGTCGAATTCTAGTCTACAAGACAAAAAATACTTGTTTCCTTTTGGATCCATTAGAACACAACCGGCTCCGGATCCTTCCAGAGTTTTAGAGCCATCAAAGTATAATGTCCAAAAGATATCTTTAGGTTCAGCTGGGTTAGTTCCTTTGTGGTCTATGTTAGCAACTAAATTGACTATGTTACAATCAACATCATCAGTCCGAGAGAAATGAAGGAGATCGGACTGTTTGTCTGATTCATGGCAAAAGGTTTCAGATTGATAGTTACCCGGATCCATTTCTAAGAAGTAATTTCCCAGGACCGAGGAAGAGAAAGCTACAGCCTCATTTTTTTCTTCTAGCTGGGTTACGTTTTGTTTCATATGAGGTTCCCTAAGAACTTTAATTTGATTCTGCCTGTTCTGATAAGGCAGCCATAGATGAGACCAATCGGTAGCAAAGTAGCCACTCAACTTGGTAGACCAATCCCTACTCAAAATCAGCCCATAAGCTTCAGGGATATCGACCACCATTATGTCAATGAATTGACAAACTCTAGGGTCGGCTGACAGTCTAATTAGAACATCTTTCATCTCCCCTATAACCTTGACAGCAGTCCTGTCTAATTGGATGATTTGAGCTGGAGATGGCACGGGCTGCCCATTGATTTTCCTACAAATTGACAGTGGCATAACGTTTGAAGAAGCTCCAGAGTCTACCAAACAGTTATGAACATTGTGATTAAAAATTTCGAATGTCAACAGAAATGGCAATGTTTGGGATTTGGATTTCCCACCGATGCTAGCCTCGTTAATTTCAGGATTGTCTTGAGAATCTGTTAATGTAGTGCTGGGTTTTGGTTGTAAAACATGCAGTAGTTTGTCTCGTTGATGGGGAAAGCTACACATGTCAAATTTTGATACGTTCGCTTTAACTTTCTTAATATCTTCGATAATATCATACCCTATATCGGATTCATTCCTAATTCGAATTGACTGATCTGTTTTGTTCATGGTGACCTTCGGCTGGACTGTGTTATCAGCGTTTGGCTGTTTGGCCACTGTTTAGTTTACTTTAGGCTGTGGTGGGATGATTGGTATATGCCTCCTAGGCGGGTCTTTCGAAATTTTATGCTTATGGGGAACGGTGATTGGTATAGGATCCGCAATTGGGCCCTTGCTACGAGTGGCAACATTTATGGTAGAGGGATCGCTATCTACGTGATCTTCTTCTACTAATTCAGTCATAGGTACCCAATCCCACAACACCATAGTAGTGTCCGGGGTTGGTTCCTCTAACTCAGGGCTTGACTCCTCTGGAGGAATATCCTGGTCTGGGATCTGAGAATCTAACATTTGGTTCATGACCAAGCTCATGGAATTGATCCATTGTGGGCAGCTCTTCTACGAGTGTGGTTCTTGGTGAAAGGTGCAGAAATTTTCCATCCCAATCTCATTCAAGTTTAAAACAGGGGCAGTGTTCATTGGTGGATGAGACTGTTCCCCATCTTCCCTTGTTTTGTAGAATGGCTTGAAAGGTTTCCTAGATGTACTAGCAGCCTTGTCTTTCTCGAGATCTACGATTTTGTTAGATAATTTTTGCATCATTTTAACTACATTTTCCATGTCCGTAGATGGCTCTTCCTTGCCTCTCGTGAGGAGCAAAGGTTTCTTGCCAGCTGCTGGTTTTGTTTCTACATCTAAGGCATGTTTAGCGATGCTATCAGCCTCTTCCTCTACCTTCCTGGCTTCCTCAAAATTTTCTATCAGGGTTGTTTTCTTGGATCGTTTTACAAACATTGCGATTGGACCTTCAAGAGCTGTTGTGTAGTATTCAATCAAAGACTCCTCTGCGGGTTTGTTAGCTCCACTAAAGTTATTTAACAGCGTTGTGAATCTTTGATTAAAGTCTTGAACCTTCTCCTTCTTCTCCATTCTCATGGATAAGAGTTCTTTCATAAGCGTGGCTACAGTCTTTTGGTTCCCGTATTTCTTAAGGAAACACTTTTCGAAATCATCCCAACTAGAGATTGAGCTGGGTTGAAGGCTAAAATACCAAGATGATACCTTAAGCGGGTTTTCAGTGTTATCTATGACCGCGGAAGATTTTCCTCTATCAGCCATGCACTTCAGGCCCTCCTTCTAGCGCCAAAAACTGTTGATGCCTCGGATATCGTAGCATCAAACAGAAAGGGATTCTCCCCGAGAGATGGTCCCAATTAGACTATCTCCCGTTTGGTGTAGGGAATTCGTCCGGTTAGCGGTTCTGGCAACCGTGGTTTTGGACTTTAAATCCGATCTTACCGGTTATGGCCCGATCCACCTTTCTTTTGGGTTTTTTATTGTCTTTTGTATGAGATGCAAGTGCCTAAATTATACTTAATCTAAATGCAATTAAAACAGATCTAAGCCTAAAACTAGAAAAAATCTATCTATCCCTGCAGGGAACGCACTAAAGGGAGGAGCAATAAGCTGTAACAAATATCGTAAACAAATCACAGGTAGCTATTATTTCTTACAACCAAAGCTACAGCAATATAAGAATCTTTAGAAGATAGCTTCCAACTCGGCATGGAACGCGTCTATTGCTCATGAACAGAAGAAAACAAATAAAGAAACAGATCTGAAAAGAAACTTTAAGGACGCATCTATTGGTCATAAACAGAAGAAAGCAGAATTATTTAATCTATGTAACACGAATAAAGAAACAGATCTAGATGTAACCAAAACTGAAAATAAACTCAAAGATCCCTGCAAGGAGCAATTTAAAGTCATGAACAATGAGCCATATGAATTACCCTGAAGAAAGAACAGTTAGCCATTCAATCTAGACAAAGAAATCTACAGCAATACATTTCATTGTTCACAAAATAGAGAGAACGCATGCACAGAAGAGAGTAGAATCATTAGTGCAAAGAAATAATTCAGATGTCAAGAATGATCTCACATTGCAGAATTGCAGTCATTAGAATAGTCCAATATAGAGCAATCCAACCTTCCAGGCAAAACGTCCATCTCCCGTGGCTTCTATTAGAAAAATCAATTTACAGACCCGATACAAGATAGCTTATATCGTTTGCCAAAATTTTCATTCCCTCTCAAAAGTCCTTTCTAATCTTTCCTAGATGCTATTTATAGCTACAACTTTGCCCTTTGGGCTGACACCTAGCACGTTCCACCTGTCATTTACAGGGATTTCTACTATAATCGATCACCAAAAATGGCCACTTCCTTTACAAAAATATTTTGACAAAAATTAGGGACAGCTGTCCCATGGCTTACGCCTTACATATTTAAAATATACATAACAGAAAATTGGCCGACACCAAAGCTTTCCCTGTTGGGCACGTGTTTGGGCTGAAGAGAGTGTCTCACTGAATTCGGCCTCCTCATTCCTGTGCGTGAGCTTCTCCTGGCAAAGGGTCGCCCAAGTTAATTGTCACTGATGCTTCCTGGGAAGAGGCCCTCGAATCCCCTGCTGATGCTGCTCCTAATCGGGAAGGGGGAATTGAACTGGCCGGATTTTCTGCCATTGCTGGGGAAGAGGCTGCTGGGAGAGAGGCTGCTGGATCTACTGATGTTCCCACTGCTGCTGAAGCTTTCCTGTCCTCCTCTACTATGTAGCTGTGCCACACACCTGTGTCCCTTATGATTATGTTTGCTGCAGCAGGAAACAGGATTTTCTGAGAAGTTACATTCTTCCTGAGCTCTATTTTAATGCTTTGTACCTCTGCTTCAGCAACTTGATGCGCTTCCTTCAGCAGATGGTTGTGAAGTGTTGATGAACCGATGTAATGTTGGAGATCATCCATGGCCAAGACATCAATCCTTTTCACATACTCCATCTGGACGCCTAGCTCTTCTTTCAGTTGAGACAGCCGCTGTTCCTTTTCCGGGAAGTCTTCTAGGGTCTGAGGGAAACTCAATGTGCAGCTGTCATGGACTCCTTTGAGCTTTTGGTATAGGTTGTTGATTCTATCTGTTGTCCTCTGCACACTAGCCATCAGCTTATTGGCACAGTTTCTGCCAAAATCCAACAAGGCTATATCTTCATTAAAATCTTCCACGGCCTTGAAAGGAAGATGCGGGGGGAAACCTCCTTTCCCTTCTCTCCATGCCATCTGACTTATGACATTTTCCTTGACACGGGTGTTCTTAGCTTTGAGCCTGTGGGCTTCCGTATTAACCTCTTTTAGCCTAACCACCATGGCCTTGAGTTTGCATACCTCATCAGTGATTAGCTCTTGGGAGCCACACACTTGCTGCAGGATATTGCATGACAGCTCGTGGAAGGGAGATAGGTATACGGTTCTGCTCTCCGCTTGCTCTAAATGCTCAGCTAACGTTTGCTTGTCTGCTTTTAGCAGAGATGCCTTTTCTTCTGCACCATTCCTCTCTGCTTCCACAATCATCATTTGAAGTGTTAGCTGGTCCTTTTCCTCCTCCAGCTGGCTGTACTTGCTTGACAGCTCCTTATGTTCAGCGTACAAGCAGTTATACTGGTTTACTACCAGATCTCTTTGGGCTTGCTCATTAGCCACATTTTGTTGCATCGTGCGTGCTCTTTTCTTTGTCAATATATTTTCTTTAACTATAACCCCTACATTGGAAAATGATGCCTGCGCTGTTGCTATAACTACGGATGCCATGGCGATGGGATCTGCATCTGTGTTCTGCATGACAGCGACCTCTCGGTGAGTAACGATGTCATCATGGAAGGGGCTTTTAATCCTCTCTTCTGATTTGAGGACCATTGCTTTTCTTTTCTTATCATAGACAAACTCATTCCATTTGGACACCGTACGCTTCCCAGATGGAGTGTACGGGACAATTGGTCGGTTTATGATGTCTATGTCTTCTTCCATGGGTGGGGTCCGGACTTCCTGAGCAGGGTCTACTCCTTCCTTTTGGGTACCAGAGACACCTGCTTGAGAGGTGTCTATCTCCATGTCTTGGACACCGGACCCACCTGTCTCGGTATCTTCCCTTGTCTTCGATTCTTCCTCCGCCTTCTTCCTTGCTTCAGCTTGCTCAGTCTCTGCTTCTTTCTGGTTTTGGGCTTCTTCAGCCTCTTTCCGCAGTCTTTCATTTTCAGCTTCTTGATGCTTTCTTGCTTCCTCGGCTTCCTGCTGTAACTTTGCCTCTTCTCTTAATCTGAGCTCTTCCTAAGCTCGGGCATCCTCAGCTTCTTTCTCCTTTTGCTGGGTGGTTTTCTGGGCCTTGGTTGAGCTAGAACTTGCTCCAGCACCTTGGCGACAGATCCGCAGCTCAGCCATGTTGCAGATACCTCTGAATGCTTCCTCCTCGGCATCAGGGTAGTGGGAGTATTCGAAGTAAGCATAGTTCCCCTTGCAATGCTCGGCCACTTTACCCTTTCTGTCGTTCCTGTGGAAGATGACCTCACCGAAGTGGAAGGCCTTCAACTCTTGAATAAACTCATTGGCCGAGGAAACCCCTGAAAACTTGTAAGCGCCGATGCAGAAAGGTAGAGGGGGAAAGGAAGCCTTGTGTTGCTTGTGGAGGAATGCTCCAACCCCATCCAAGAAGAGTTGTCTTACTGCTTCCTTTAGCACCACATAGTCTGTGGCATACTGCGGCAATATGTATGGGGGCTTAGTCCCTCCAAACATTCTTAGGTAGGTACCTTGTTCTGAAAAGTAAAAGTCCCCATACTCCTCAAGGACTTCCAAAGCATTTTCTGACAGACGATTTGGTTCTTCCTTGAACATTTTCTCGTATAGGGGCATGATGAACCCCTCACAGATAAGTCTGTAGCTGGGCTTGTAATTCTGAGCCCACAACATCTTGAATGCGATGTAGACCGGGGCGGTGGCCCTATCCCATGTACACCCCAATTTGGGGAACTCTATCTTGGCCAAGATACAATCTATCAGATATGAAGACATGAAGAATTCAGCCTTCTTCAAGGCCAGTCCTGGCTTAGCAGCAGCTATCATCGAGGCTAGACTATCCGACAGGATAGTGGCCCAGTCAAACACTGTCCCCTGAAATGCCACATAGTGAATGATAGGGACCCACTGAATCTTGTATACTGTGCCATCGGGCATGCCGAAGATTCTGCATAGCATTAATGCGATCAATCTGAAAGGGGCCCTCAGGTTCTGTACGTCATATTCATCATTTCCCTTCTTTCTCAAATGCTTCCCTCCCCTCAATAGCTTCTTGGCCATCTCGACGTTATCCATTTGTCCCAACCATTCGTCAGTCAGAGCTTGTTGGACACGGGGAAATCTGTAGGCCACCGCAATATACGCGGGTTGAAACGAGGCAATAGCCACTTTCCCGCTATCATTTATCACTCTCCCTACAGCATCTGCATGTTGGAGTATCCACCCGATCACTTCAGCACAGGGGAATAGCTCAGGGCGGGTAGCGGCTCTAGTTATGCCTGAGGCTCTGATATTTTGATAGATTGGTGCTTCTTCCAGTAACATATCTGGGATTTCTTGGTCCCTGATCATTCTATAGATATCATCCCATCTGATTTCTGGAGGGACACCAGTGGTGCACCTAGTGTCCTGGAGCGAGGTTTCAATCTTGAGAGGGGCAGGCTTCTTTTCTGTCATCTTCGCCTTCTTCTTACCGGTTTTCGGCATCTTGAATTATCCCTGATAACATCCATATACAATTCATCATGATCTTGAGCACCATGCTGTGAGGTTTTAACAAAAGCATCATTGTTTCGATAATACATCAAATATGATAAGCGCAAAAGGAAGATGTTACTATTTCAATACGAAACATAATTTGAAGCACTTGAATCTCTTAAAAGGATGGGATTGGGTTGCTTTTGCGGGGATAGGTTGTGTTGCGGAAGCCATTGGTTTTTGGCTCGATAGGCGAATTGCGGGAGCTGTTGATTTTCGGTTCCGCTCTGCGGAAGGAGGTGTTTTTTCGTTATAGCTGCGGTCGGAGAGGTTAATGGCGGGTAGACGCGGGGGGAGAAAACTTTGTGACGACAAGGGAGCCCCTTTCGCATTTTCGACTCGGTGAGGGCTTTGTATGCCATCGTCACGCGCGGCCACCCGCCGAGGTGCTCTATGGGATACTCTGGTCCGAGCGAAGGTGACGGCGCCGGGGATATACTGACGGGAAGTGCTAGGGACCAGGTTTTTCCTTGAGTAGAGGGCGTGCTGGGGCTGAGGCTTGCGGAAGGGCCCACGGTTTTAAGTCCGGAGTTTACGGCCGGGGACATGGAAAGCCCATGGGGTTTCGACAGATTCTCCAAAACGAGGTGCGCGGCCCGGGGGGTAAAACGGACAAGGTTAACGGCCTGCACCAACCGCCTTTACTTAATCAAATAAGAAATGACAATGTTTAAATCGATGCCTATGACGTTCTGTATGACGGCTAAAACATTCAACTGTATCTGACGAGTAAAACATAGCCCTTTACGGGTGTTTTGCCCGTCAAAATCCCACTAAAACCCGTTGTTTTCCCACAAACGATAACCCAATGGCGAAATTCCAGGTTAGAATCCTACCTGGCACCGTGGGGATTGCTTGAGCAAGGTGGCCGCGAGCACGGATGAGTGAGGTGAGCTGGAGCAATTTGCACGGTGTCGCACGTCGTTGGCCGATTCAAAAACAATGGTGTATTGGGTCGAGCCCCTACCGTATTTTATAAAGAATGGGCACGTGTGAGCATTCAATTTGGTAGGTGGCGCGGTTAAAACGAGGTTTAAATTCGCCGCGCGTAGCGGTCATGTCAAACGATCTCAGTTTTCGTGCGACCGTCATTCGCGGGGCCAGTTTGTGAATCGTATCCGCCGTTGCGGAAGGGTTCAACGAAAGCTCCCGCCGTTTCGGGGCTCATTGCGGAAAGGAAACTCGAAGCCTTCCGCGAAAGACCGCCACGTAGCGGACGGGTAACGCCAAGGCTTCCGCCCTTTCGGAATGATGTAGCGAATGCTCCCGGTGTTTTTTGGAAGTTTTTTTTTTCTAAGTCTCTTCGGGGCTTTAGACGAATAGCTCCCGCCGTTTCGGGAGCGAAACTTAAACTCTTCCGCACATTTACCCGGGGTCGTTTCGGAGTCCTTTGCCGAGCGGTTTAAGCGATTGGCTTCCATCGTTTCGGGAGGGTAGCCCGAAGGCTTCCGCGTTTCGGGAGCAAAGGCTGAAGGCCTCCGCGACAGTTTCTTGAAAAATTCTAAGTCTTTTTCATAGTTTCGGAAGGAAATCGTGAATTCCTCCGCGGGACTTATCCGGGTGGCTTCCGCCGTTTCGGAAGCGATTCTTCAGCGAATTCCGCTGTTTCGGAACAGAATCTTTAAAAGTTTCCGTGAAGTTTCCTCGGCTTATTCCGAAAAGTTCTTGTAAGTTCTTTTACAATTCCGGAAGAAGTTCATGAATCTCTTCGTGTTATTTCGGCAAGCAAATGTGAATGGCTTCCGCCGTTTCGGGAGACAGACTTGAATCGCTCCACCGTTTCGGCGAGGTTATACCAGTGGTTTCCGCAACTCATGGCCATAATCTGAGTCTCTTTTCGGGGAGATAACACGGCGGCTTCCGCTGTTTCGGAAGGGTTCACTGAATTCCCCCGCTGTTTCGGAAGGGTTCACTGAAATCCCCCACCGTTGCGGAAGGGTTCACTGAAATCCCCCGCCGTTGCGGAAGGGTTCACTGAATTCCCTCGCCGTTTCGGGCGGTTGAAACTAAAAGTTCTCTAAGTCCCTTTGTTCCCGCAGTTTTTCTAATCGGAAGAAAATCTAAGTCCTTTTCGGGAGATTTAAGGTGAATGAGTCCCGCAATTTCAGGAGCAAAACTGGAACCTTTCCGCGGTTGCGGAAGGCTTCAACGAAAGCTTCCGCCGTTTCGGGAACAAATTTTCAATGGCTTCCGCAGATTTTGACAAAGGAAATCTCAGTCCTTCTTTCGGAAAGGTTGGACGTTTGTCTTTGAAGTCCGGGAGATAGTCCGAATTATCCCAAAACGTTGGGGAAAAGTCTGAGTTATCTTTTGGCTCTTTGGGTAGAACATGGAAGGATTGATGGCAAGATGTTCAGCAGGGAAATAAGATTTTATGTTGAAAACAGAGCTGACGGCTGGGATGGCTTCTCAAGCAAACTTTCTACAAAAAAAACAGGAGGGGCCCCAACATGTACAAAAATTTTGGGGAGGGGTGTTGCTGCAACAACAATGGCGAGTCGCTGGCGAATACAGATCTCTGAAAAATTCCTCTTCATGGTCCGAAACCTCATTAACAACATCCACCTCGGGCGTACTACTCAGCTGAGCATTTTAGACTCATGCGGGGAAAAGAGGCACTTTTCCTGCTAGTCATTGGGGAAAGGGGAGCTTTGACCGAGACATCTTCACCACTCTCAGAGGGCCAGCATATGAGATTCATTTTAGGAGGGTCATCTTTCAAATGGTTACGACTGCCGGACTCCACAGGATTTGCAACACTTTCTCATGGACATTATTGTTCTTGTTCCTCATTCCCATGCTGTTGGCACCCTTTGGGATGCTTGTACTTTGGACAGCTTAGCTGTTTGAGCCTTCCAGGGATATTTTCTTTTGGACATGATCTTTGACTTGGGCTCCTCAATCCATAATGTCCTTTTGTGTGAGTTAGAGATTTTATTGGTTTGATCAAACTTCACGGACGGAGAGGAGCCCATTTTGAGCTGGGCCTTTTGGACAGCCTTCTTGATTTTACATGTCCTTTTGCTTTTTTCTCAGCCATGCTTTAATTGAGGCGAGAATCCCTGGAAAACAGACTCTTGGATGTAGGCCATTTTGGCTTTTAAATCTGCAGCATGGAGTCATCTCAATACCCTATGTCCTCGAGAGGTGCCACTTTCCATGGGTCCAACTTAGGTAACCTTCTTGAGATGCCTTTAAAGTGTGAGAGTGGGTGGAGCCCAACGATAGTAGTGAAGATGGCCATGGGTCTCTGCTATTGAACATGATTAGTGTGACTAGCAGGGTAGGCTTCCCCCCCTTTTTAACATTTCAGCGAGAGAACAGCAGACTGGGTTTACCGAGCAAGGTTCCAGACTCATGGGTTGCGAGTTTTTCTTTGAGAGAGCTATCTTCAACGGGAAACTCAAAAAAAAGGGGCCTTCAGAAAACAAAGCTTATTGAAAAGTTCAAATAACAAAGAAAGAAACAACATGGCCGAAAAATAAAACAGCTAAAAGCGAAAGCGAAAAGACAACTTTATTTATGTATAGGAAGTCTCGAGGAGACTATGCGAAATATTGTTTCAGAGCGAGGCCATTGAGCGGAAGGGCTACTTCCTCTCCTCGAGATTTGTCAATTTATAAGTGGATGGGCCTAATTTTGCAGAAATTTGGTACGGGCCTACCCATAGATGTTGAAATTCCGTATGCATTCCTTTGCTTTCATGATTATGGTCCCATTTCAGGACTAAATCCCCGACTTCAAAATCCCTCTTGCCGGATTTCCTCTTATCGAACCATCTCTTAACTATGTCCTGGTGATGATGGAATCGATCTTTAGCTTTGTGTCGGGCTTCTTCCAGTTGAAGCAGGGTGTTGATCCTGGATTGTAAGGCTTGGCTACCAGAACCCCGAGAGGCTTGGGATAATTGCAAGGAAGGCAGTAAGATGTTTGGGGGGAGGATGGCTTCCTTGCCATAGACAAGAGTGAAAGGGGAGACACCTAAAGCATTCTTCGGGGTTACCCTATCTGCCCATAAGGCGTTTGGGAGAGCCACATGCCAACTTCTCTGGTTTTCTATCACAGTTTTCTTAAGGATTCGAATCAGATTCTTGTTTGAGGATTCAGCTAATCCATTTCCCTGAGGGTAGTAATTGGCTGAATAATGCAACTTAATTCCCCATTCATAAACAAATTCATTTATCTTGCAAGATGAAAAATAAGTAGCATTATCAAAAACAAGAGAAATTGGAACCCCAAACCTGGTTATGATGTTTTCTTTCAAGAAACTGATGACTGCGTCTTCATTCATCTTGCGCAATGGGATGGCCTCCGTCCATCTGGTGAAGTAGTCGGTAGCCGTCAGGATGTATCGGTGTTGTAATGAAGAATTTGGATTTATTTCTCCGATAACATCTATGCCCCATTGCTCAAAAGGCTCAGAGATGATGACCGGCTGCAATGGGCCTGTGGCCTTAGGTAACTTCCCAGCGCTTCTTTGACATACATCACAGTTCTGTGCGTATGTGTGGGAATCTCGGAACAAAGTGGGCCAATAATAACCAGCTCTCAATATCTTGTGTGCTGTCGTCTCTCCTGAATAATGGCCACCTGCGGGGCCATCATGCAATTCTTTGACAACTTTGTTTGCATCTTCCTTCTCCAAACATCTAAGAAGGACTCCATCATAATTCTTCCTGAAAAGAATCCCATCAATGATCTGATAGGGTGCTGATCTCAAGCAGAGTGCCCTTCTTTGTTTAGAACTCCAGTGCTCGGGAAGATATCCCTGCTGTAAATAGTGCACTAGATCCCTAGACCATGACTGGGGAGCTGTAAAGATATGACATACCTCAACCGAATTAAGCTCAGCTTCATTTCTCCAATGGTGCTCTTCAATAGTCGAGTTTCCCGCCAGTAACTTGCATAGACCTTGTCCTTTAATGATTGTAGCCGGTTTAAATTCCAGATCATACTCCTGCAGAGCTGTGACCCAGTTCCCTCTCCTCTCTCCCAATTCCTTTTGAACGAAGAGGGATCTAACAGCTGGATGGGGAACTATGACTTTAGTTCTGTTCTTCAAAATGTATGGCCTAAACTGCTTGACTGCTTTGAAGACCGCATAGGCATGCTTGTCCACCACGGGATAGTTCAGCTCGGCCCCCTGCAGACCAGTGCTCATAAACGAAATTGGGTATTCATCCCCCAGCTCCACCTTCTGTGTGAGTACAGCTGCGAGAGAGTCATCCGAGGAGAAGGTATACAAGATGAAATCCTTATCGAAATCTGGGCTTCTTAAGGAAGGAGCTTTAGCTACTGCTGCCTTGATATCTCTGAATGCGTTTTTCTCCAAATCTGTCCACTTGAATTGTATGCTTTGTTTAACCATCTGTTGCAATGGCTTGACAATTTGTGCAAAATCCGGAACAAATCTGCGGACAAAATTGATGGTGCCCATGAAAGACTGCATAGATTTTTTATTGTGAGGCATTGGAATCTTATTAATAGCTTGGACCCTTTCCTGGTCGATTGACACTCCCCCTTTGGAGATGATATGACCCAAGAGCTTACCTTCGGGTACAGCAAACAAGCTCTTCTTGGGATTTAAAGAAATACCATACTTCCGGCAACGATCAAAGATGTGCCTCAGATGAACAACATGATCTTCCCTTTTCTTCGAAAAGACCGTCACATCGTCTAAGTAAACAACAACACATTGCCCACCCAATCCTCGGAAGGCAATATCCATCGCCCTTTGGAATGTGGCTCCTGCGTTTATCAAACCAAATGGCATCCTTCTGTAGGCGAAAGTTCCCCACTTAGTCCTGAAAGTAGTCTTGAGACGATCTTCTTCGGCTACTAACACTTGATTATAGCCAGAGAAACCATCGAGGAGAGAAAACAACTCAGATCCTGACACCATTTGTAGGATTTGCTCCATTGAAGGCACGGGGTAATTGTCTTTATCTGAGGCTTTGTTTAAATTTCTGAAATCTACACATAGCCTTATCTCTCCTGATTTCTTCCTCACGGGAACCAAGTTTGCAACCCATTCAGAATGCCGAACTTTGAAGATTATCTTAGCGTCCAGGAGCTTCTTTAATTCCTTTTGGATCAGCGGTTCTAGAGTAGGATGCATCCTTCTTAATTGCTGCTGAAATGGTTTGACACCCGCTTTCATTGGTATAACATGCTGAATGATGCGGACGTCATATGTTTTCAGATCTTCATAGGTCCACGCAAAAACATCCTTGTACTGTTTAAACAACTTAATGAACCTATCTCTTTCTCCTGGTGAACAACATTTGCCAAGGTTGACAAATTTTGGTTCTGCCTCGGTACCCAAATTGACCAACTCATGTTGCATTGATGAACTGTTAGTTTTGGTATTAGCTGGTCTTTTGAACTTATTTTGAAGATCAAAAAGCATTTCGAGGGACCTTACCCCCTTTGGCATGAAATTTCCTTTCTCTTCTTCCTTCTTCATCAAATCAGCATCATGTTCTTCCTCATCTATTGCAGCTCCTTGAAAACTGTCTTCGTTTGTCAGGAAGCTGATAATTTGTTCATCATCATCGAAGACTCTGAAATTTGTGATGTTATCGGGAACGGAAGGCCTGAAAATCAATTCAATTGAGCATTTATTATTTGACGGCACCAATCTAGAAGCAGACGTCGCTAATAAATCAACAGCAGAATTTTGCAATCTGGGAATTGATTTTATATTGAAAGCGTCAAAATGCATGATTAAATCCCATACCTCAGCCTGATAACCTTTCAAGTGAGGTGAGAGACAGTGAATGGTGTCCCTTACCTTCCTGACAACTATCTCGGAGTCACCAAAAACCTTTAGGTACTTAACATTTAAGCCGATGGCCTTCCTTAAACCATGTACTAAAGCTTCATATTCAGCGGTATTATTAGTACAGTCGAATTCTAGTCTACAAGACAAAAAATACTTGTTTCCTTTTGGATCCATTAGAACACAACCGGCTCCGGATCCTTCCAGAGTTTTAGAGCCATCAAAGTATAATGTCCAAAAGATATCTTTAGGTTCAGCTGGGTTAGTTCCTTTGTGGTCTATGTTAGCAACTAAATTGACTATGTTACAATCAACATCATCAGTCCGAGAGAAATGAAGGAGATCGGACTGTTTGTCTGATTCATGGCAAAAGGTTTCAGATTGATAGTTACCCGGATCCATTTCTAAGAAGTAATTTCCCAGGACCGAGGAAGAGAAAGCTACAGCCTCATTTTTTTCTTCTAGCTGGGTTACGTTTTGTTTCATATGAGGTTCCCTAAGAACTTTAATTTGATTCTGCCTGTTCTGATAAGGCAGCCATAGATGAGACCAATCGGTAGCAAAGTAGCCACTCAACTTGGTAGACCAATCCCTACTCAAAATCAGCCCATAAGCTTCAGGGATATCGACCACCATTATGTCAATGAATTGACAAACTCTAGGGTCGGCTGACAGTCTAATTAGAACATCTTTCATCTCCCCTATAACCTTGACAGCAGTCCTGTCTAATTGGATGATTTGAGCTGGAGATGGCACGGGCTGCCCATTGATTTTCCTACAAATTGACAGTGGCATAACGTTTGAAGAAGCTCCAGAGTCTACCAAACAGTTATGAACATTGTGATTAAAAATTTCGAATGTCAACAGAAATGGCAATGTTTGGGATTTGGATTTCCCACCGATGCTAGCCTCGTTAATTTCAGGATTGTCTTGAGAATCTGTTAATGTAGTGCTGGGTTTTGGTTGTAAAACATGCAGTAGTTTGTCTCGTTGATGGGGCAAGCTACACATGTCAAATTTTGATACGTTCGCTTTAACTTTCTTAATATCTTCGATAATATCATACCCTATATCGGATTCATTCCTAATTCGAATTGACTGATCTGTTTTGTTCATGGTGACCTTCGGCTGGACTGTGTTATCAGCGTTTGGCTGTTTGGCCGCTGTTTGGTTTACTTTAGGCTGTGGTGGGATGATTGGTATATGCCTCCTAGGCGGGTCTTTCAAAATTTTATGCTTATTGGGAACGGTGATTGGTATAGGATCCGCAATTGGGCCCTTGCTGCGAGTGGCAACATTTATGGTAGAGGGATCGCTATCTACGTGATCTTCTTCTACTAATTCAGTCATAGGTACCCAATCCCACAACACCATAGTAGTGTCCGGGGTTGGTTCCTCTAACTCAGGGCTTGACTCCTCTGGAGGAATATCCTGGTCTGGGATCTGAGAATCTAACATTTGGTTCATGACCAAGCTCATGGAATTGATCCATTGTGGGCAGCTCTTCTCCGAGTGTGGTTCTTGGTGAAAGGTGCAGAAATTTTCCATCCCAATCTCATTCAAGTTTAAAAAGGGGCAGTGTTCATTGGTGGATGAGACTGTTCCCCATCTTCCCTTCTTTTGTAGAATGGCTTGAAAGGTTTCCTAGATGTACTAGCAGCCTTGTCTTTCTCGAGATCTACGATTTTGTTAGATAATTTTTGCATCATTTTAACTACATTTTCCATGTCCGTAGATGGCTCTTCCTTGCCTCTCGTGAGGAGCAAAGGTTTCTTGCCAGCTGCTGGTTTTGTTTCTACATCTAAGGCATGTTTAGCGATGCTATCAGCCTCTTCCTCTACCTTCCTGGCTTCCTCAAAATTTTCTATCAGGGTTGTTTTCTTGGATCGTTTTACAAACATTGCGATTGGACCTTCAAGAGCTGTTGTGTAGTATTCAATCAAAGACTCCTCTGCGGGTTTGTTAGCTCCACTAAAGTTATTTAACAGCGTTGTGAATCTTTGATTAAAGTCTTGAACCTTCTCCTTCTTCTCCATTCTCATGGATAAGAGTTCTTTCATAAGCGTGGCTACAGTCTTTTGGTTCCCGTATTTCTTAAGGAAACACTTTTCGAAATCATCCCAACTAGAGATTGAGCTGGGTTGAAGGCTAAAATACCAAGATGATACCTTAGGCTCGAATGTGTACGGAAACAACCTGCAGACTACGTCTTCATGTTGTACATTCAAAAGGTTCAGGGCTAAGTAAAAACTCTTGAGGTGATCCTCCGCCGAAATGGCTTTCCCTGGATCGTACTTAGGCAAGACCTTTTCTGGGTTTTTAGGGAGATTATGGAATGGCCCAGCTAGGTTCAGCGCTCCCCTTTCTCTCCAAGCAGGTACAGCCATGTTTGGGTTTGGATGTGGAGACCCTGGTGGAGAATTGTAGGGTGAATCCTGTGGAGTACTTTTGGGAGTGGTAATTTCTTCGAGATTTTCTTGGTCTGTCTTGTTAAGAGTGTTGGAGATTTCTTCCAACGTCAGATTTACCAGTTCTTCAAAACTCTGAACGAGGATTGAATCACGGGTGTATTGTGGCTCCTTTCTGGGTGTAGTTTTCTTAGGGAGGAAGTTGACAGCGTTTAAACCACCTAGCTGTCTAACGTAGGACCTGGTATGTCTTCTCAAATCCTCTATTTCTGCAAAAGGAACAGCGTACAAAGCTTCCTGATGCTCAGGGTCAGAAATGAGGCATTCTTGGTCTGTTAATCCAAGATCTGGGCTGTTTGAAAAGTTTTCTTTAAGCGGGTTTTCAGTGTTATCTATGACCGCGGAAGATTTTCCTCTATCAGCCATGCACTTCAGGCCCTCCTTCTAGCGCCAAAAACTGTTGATGCCTCGGATATCGTAGCATCAAACAGAAAGGGATTCTCCCCGAGAGATGGTCCCAATTAGACTATCTCCCGTTTGGTGTAGGGAATTCGTCCGGTTAGCGGTTCCGGCAACCGTGGTTTTGGACTTTAAATCCGATCTTACCGGTTATGGCCCGATCCACCTTTCTTTTGGGTTTTTTATTGTCTTTTGTATGAGATGCAAGTGCCTAAATTATACTTAATCTAAATGCAATTAAAACAGATCTAAGCCTAAAACTGGAAAAAATCTATCTATCCCTGCAGGGAACGCACTAAAGGGAGGAGCAATAAGCTGTAGCAAATATCGTAAACAAATCACAGGTAGCTATTATTTCTTACAACCAAAGCTACAGCAATATAAGAATCTTTAGAAGATAGCTTCCAACTTGGCATGGAACGCGTCTATTGCTCATGAACAGAAGAAAACAAATAAAGAAACAGATCTGAAAAGAAACTTTAAGGACGCATCTATTGGTCATAAACAGAAGAAAGCAGAATTATTTAATCTATGTAACACGAATAAAGAAACAGATCTAGATGTAACCAAAACTGAAAATAAACTCAAAGATCCCTGCAAGGAGCAATTTAAAGTCATGAACAATGAGCCATATGAATTACCCTGAAGAAAGAACAGTTAGCCATTCAATCTAGACAAAGAAATCTACAGCAATACATTTCATTGTTCACAAAATAGAGAGAACGCATGCACAGAAGAGAGTAGAATCATTAGTGCAAAGAAATAATTCAGATGTCAAGAATGATCTCACATTGCAGAATTGCAGTCATTAGAATAGTCCAATATAGAGCAATCCAACCTTCCAGGCAAAACGTCCATCTCCCGTGGCTTCTATTAGAAAAATCAATTTACAGACCCGATACAAGATAGCTTATATCGTTTGCCAAAATTTTCATTCCCTCTCAAAAGTCCTTTCTAATCTTTCCTAGATGCTATTTATAGCTACAACTTTGCCCTTTGGGCTGACACCTAGCACGTTCCACCTGTCATTTACAGGGATTTCTACTATAATCGATCACCAAAAATGGCCACTTCCTTTACAAAAATATTTTGACAAAAATTAGGGACAGCTGTCCCATGGCTTACGCCTTACATATTTAAAATATACATAACAGAAAATTGGCCGACACCAAAGCTTTCCCTGTTGGGCACGTGTTTGGGCTGAAGAGAGTGTCTCACTGAATTCGGCCTCCTCATTCCTGTGCGTGAGCTTCTCCTGGCAAAGGGTCGCCCAAGTTAATTGTCACTGATGCTTCCTGGGAAGAGGCCCTCGAATCCCCTGCTGATGCTGCTCCTAATTGGGAAGGGGGAATTGAACTGGCCGGATTTTCTGCCATTGCTGGGGAAGAGGCTGCTGGGAGAGAGGCTGCTGGATCTACTGATGTTCCTGCTGCTGCTGAAGCTTTCCTGTCCTCCTCTGCTATGTAGCTGTGCCACACACCTGTGTCCCTTATGATTATGTTTGCTGCAGCAGGAAACAGGATTTTCTGAGAAGTTACATTCTTCCTGAGCTCTATTTTAATGCTTTGTACCTCTGCTTCAGCAACTTTTTGCGCTTCCTTCAGCAGATGGTTGTGAAGTGTTGATGAACCGATGTAATGTTGGAGATCATCCATGGCCAAGACATCAATCCTTTTCACATACTCCATCTGGACGCCTAGCTCTTCTTTCAGTTGAGACAGCCACTGTTCCTTTTCCGGGAAGTCTTCTAGGGTCTGAGGGAAACTCAATGTGCAGCTGTCATGGACTCCTTTGAGCTTTTGGTATAGGTTGTTGATTCTATCTGTTGTCCTCTGCACACTAGCCATCAGCTTATTGGCACAGTTCCTGCCAAAATCCAACAAGGCTATATCTTCATTAAAATCTTCCACGGCCTTGAAAGGAAGATGCGGGGGGAAACCTCCTTTCCCTTCTCTCCATGCCATCTAACTTATGACATTTTCCTTGACACGGGTGTTCTTAGCTTTGAGCCTGTGGGCTTCCGTATTAACCTCTTTTAGCCTAACCACCATGGCCTTGAGTTTGCATACCTCATCAGTGATTAGCTCTTGGGAGCCACACACTTGCTGCAGGATATTGCATGACAGCTCGTGGAAGGGAGATAGGTCTACGGTTCTGCTCTCCGCTTGCTCTAAATGCTCAGCTAACATTTGCTTGTCTGCTTTTAGCAGAGATGCCTTTTCTTCTGCACCATTCCTCTCTGCTTCCACAATCATCATTTGAAGTGTTAGCTGGTCCTTTTCCTCCTCCAGCTGGCTGTACTTGCTTGACAGCTCCTTATGTTCAACGTACAAGCAGTTATACTGGTTTACTACCAGATCTCTTTGGGCTTGCTCATTAGCCACATTTTGTTGCATCGTGCACGCTCTTTTCTTTGTCAATATATTTTCTTTAACTATAACCCCTACATTGGAAAATGATGCCTGCGCTGTTGCTATAACTGCGGATGCCATGGCGATGGGATCTGCATCTGTGTTCTGCATGACAGCGACCTCTCGGTGAGTAACGATGTCATCATGGAAGGGGCTTTTAATCCTCTCTTCTGATTTGAGGACCATTGCTTTTCTTTTCTTATCATAAACTCATTCCATTTGGACACCGTACGCTTCCCAGATGGAGTGTACGGGACAATTGGTCGGTTTATGATGTCTATGTCTTCTTCCATGGGTGGGGTCCGGACTTCCTGAGCAGGGTCTACTCCTTCCTTTTGGGTACCAGAGACACCTGCTTGAGAGGTGTCTATCTCCATATCTTGGACACCGGACCCACCTGTCTCGGTATCTTCCCTTGTCTTCGATTCTTCCTCCGCCTTCTTCCTTGCTTCAGCTTGCTCAGTCTCTGCTTCTTTCTGCTTTTGGGCTTCTTCAGCCTCTTTCCGCAATCTTTCATTTTCAGCTTCTTGCTGCTTTCTTGCTTCCTCGGCTTCCTGCTGTAACTTCGCCTCTTCTCTTAATCTGAGCTCGGGCATCCTCAGCTTCTTTCTCCTTTTGCTGGGTGGTTTTCTGGGCCTTGGTTGAGCTAGAACTTGCTCCAGCACCTTGGCGACAGATCCGCAGCTCAGCCATGTTGCAGATACCTCTGAATGCTTCCTCCTCGACATCAGGGTAGTGGGAGTATTCGAAGTAAGCATAGTTCCCCTTGTAATGCTCGGCCACTTTACCCTTTCTGTCGTTCCTGTGGAAGATGACCTCACCGAAGTGGAAGGCCTTCAACTCTTGAATAAACTCATTGGCCGAGGCAACCCCTGAAAACTTGTAAGCGCCGATGCAGAAAGGTAGAGGGGGAAAGGAAGCCTTGTGTTTCTTGTGGAGGAATGCTCCAACCCCATCCAAGAAGAGTTGTCTTACTGCTTCCTTTAGCACCACATAGTCTGTGGCATACTGCGGCAATATGTATGGGGGCTTAGTCCCTCCAAACATTCTTAGGTAGGTACCTTGTTCTGAAAAGTAAAAGTCCCCATACTCCTCAAGGACTTCCAAAGCATTTTCTGACAGACAATTTGGTTCTTCCTTGAACATTTTCTCGTATAGGGGCATGATGAACCCCTCACAGATAAGTTTGTAGCTGGGCTTGTAATTCTGAGCCCACAACATCTTGAATGCGATGTAGACCGGGGCGGTGGCCCTATCCCATGTACACCCCAATTTGGGGAACTCTATCTTGGCCAAGATACAATCTATCAGATATGAAGACATGAAGAATTCAGCCTTCTTCAAGGCCAGTCCTGGCTTAGCAGTAGCTATCATCGAGGCCAGACTATCCGACAGGATAGTGGCCCAGTCAAACACTGTCCCCTGAAATGCCACATAGTGAATGATAGGGACCCACTGAATCTTGTATACTGTGCCATCGGGCATGCCGAAGATTCTGCATAGCATTAAAGAGATCAATCTGAAAGGGGCCCTCAGGTTCTGTACGTCATATTCATCATTTCCCTTCTTTCTCAAATGCTTCCCTCCCCTCAATAGCTTCTTGGGCATCTCGACGTTATCCATTTGGCCCAACCATTCGTCAGTCAGAGCTTGTTGGACACGGGGAAATTTGTAGGCCGCCGCAATATACGCGGGTTGAAACGAGGCAATAGCCACTTTCTCGCTATCATTTATCACTCTCCCTACAGCATCTGCATGTTGGAGTATCCACTCGATCACTTCAGCACAGGGGAATAGCTCAGGGCGGGTAGCGGCTCTAGTTATGCCTGAGGCTCTGATATTTTGATAGATTGGTGCTTCTTCCAGTAACATATCTGGGATTTCTTGGTCCCTGATCATTCTATAGATATCATCCCATCTGATTTCTGGAGGGACACCAGTGGTGCACCTAGTGTCCTGGAGCGAGGTTTCAATCTTGAGAGGGGCAGGCTTCTTTTCTGTCATCTTCGCCTTCTTCTTACCGGTTTTTGGCATCTTGAATTATCCCTGATAACATCCATATACAATTCATCATGATCTTGAGAAACATGCTGTGAGGTTTTAACAAAAGCATCATTGTTTCGATAATACATCAAATATGATAAGCGCAAAAGGAAGCTGTTACTATTTCAATACGAAACATAATTTGAAGCACTTGAATTTCTTAAAAGGATGGGATTGGGTTGCTTTTGCGGGGATAGGTTGTGTTGCGGAAGCCATTGGTTTTCGGCTCGATAGGCGAATTGCGGGAGTTGTTGGTTTTCGGTTCCGCTCTACGGAAGGAGGTGTTTTTTCATTATAGCTGCGGTCGGAGAGGTTAATGGCGGGTAGACGCGGGGGGAGAAAACTTTGTGACGACAAGGGATCCCCTTTTGCATTTTCGACTCGGTGAGGGCTTTGTATGCCATCGTCACGCGCGGCCACCCGCCGAGGTGCTCTATGGGATACTCTGGTCCGAGCGAAGGTGACGGCGCCGGGGATATACTGACAGGAAGTGCTAGGGACCAGGTTTTGCCTTGAGTAGAGGGCGTGCTGGGGCTGAGGCTTGCGGAAGGGCCCACGGTTTTAAGTCCGGAGTTTACGGCCGGGGACATGGAAAGCCCATGGGGTTTCGAGAGATTCTCCAAAACGAGGTGCGCGGCCCGGGGGTAAAACGGACAAGGTTAACGGCCTGCACCAACCGCCTTTACTTAATAAAATAAGAAATGCCAATGTTTAAATCAATGCCTATGACGTTCTGTATGACGACTAAAACATTTAACTGTATCTGACGAGTAAAACATAGCCCTTTACGGGTGTTTTGCCCGTCAAAATCCCACTAAAACCCGTTGTTTTCCCACAAACGATAACCCAATGGTGAAATTCCAGGTTAGAATCCTACCTGGCACCGTGGGGATTGCTTGAGCAAGGTGGCCGCGAGCACGGATGAGCGAGGTGAGCTGGAGCAATTTGCACGGTGTCGCACGTCGTTGGCCGATTCAAAAACAATGGTGTATTGGGTCGAGCCCCTACCGTATTTTATAAAGAATGGGCACGTGTGAGCATTCAATTTGGTAGGTGGCGCGGTTAAAACGAGGTTTAAATTCGCCGCGCGTAGCGGTCATGTCAAACGATATCAGTTTTCGTGCGATCGTCATTCGCGGGGGCCAGTTTGTGAATCGTATCCGCCGTTGCGGAAGGGTTCAACGAAAGCTCCCGCCGTTTCGGGGCTCATTGCGGAAAGGAAACTCGAAGCCTTCCACGAAAGACCGCCGCGTAGCGGACGGGTAACGCCAAGGCTTCCGCCCTTTCGGAACGATGTAGCGAATGCTCCCGGTGTTTTTTGGAAGTTTTTTTTTTCTAAGTCTCTTCGGGGCTTTAGACGAATAGCTCCCGCCGTTTCGGGAGCGAAACTTAAACTCTTCTGCACATTTACCCGGGGTCGTTTCGGAGTCCTTTGCCGAGCGGTTTAAGTGATTGGCTTCCGTCGTTTCGGGAGGGTAGCCCGAAGGCTTCCGCGTTTCGGGAGCAAAGGCTGAAGGCCTCCGCGACAGTTTCTTGAAAAATTCTAAGTCTTTTTCATAGTTTCGAAAGGAAATCGTGAATTCCTCCGCGGGACTTATCCGGGTGGCTTCCGCCGTTTCGGAAGCGATTCTTCAGCGACTTCCGCTGTTTCGGAATAGAATCTTTAAAAGTTTCCGCGAAGTTTCCTCGGCTTATTCCGAAAAGTTCTTGTAAGTTCTTTTACAATTCCGGAAGAAGTTCATGAATCTCTTCATGTTATTTCGGCAAGCAAATGTGAATGGCTTCCGCCGTTTCGGGAGACAGACTTGAATCGCTCCGCCGTTTCGGCGAGGTTATACCAGTGGTTTCCGCAACTCATGGCCATAATCTGAGTCTCTTTTCGGGGAGATAACACGGCGGCTTCCGCTATTTCGGAAGGGTTCACTGAATTCCCCCGCTGTTTCGGAAGGGTTCACTGAAATCCCCCGCCGTTGCGGAAGGGTTCACTGAAATCCCCCGCCGTTGCGGAAGGGTTCACTGAATTCCCCCGCCGTTTCGGGCGGTTGAAACTAAAAGTTCTCTAAGTCCCTTTGTTCCCGCAGTTTTTCTAATCGGAAGAAAATCTAAGTTCTTTTCGGGAGATTTAAGGTGAATGAGTCCCGCAATTTCGGGAGCAAAACCGGAACCTTTCCGCGGTTGCGAAAGGCTTCAACGAAAGCTTCCGTCGTTTCGGGAACAAATTTTCAATGGCTTCCACAGATTTTGACAAAGGAAATCTCAGTCCTTCTTTCGGAAAGGTTGGACGTTTGTCTTTGAAGTCCGGGAGATAGTCCGAATTATCCCAAAACGTTGGGGAAAAGTCTGAGTTATCTTTTGGCTCTTTGGGGAGAACATGGAAGGATTGATGGCAAGATGTTCAGCAGGGAAATAAGATTTTATGTTGAAAACAGAGCTGACGGCTGGGATGGCTTCTCAAGCAAACTTTCTACAAAAAAAACAGGAGGGGCCCCAACATGTACAAAAATTTTGGGGAGGGGTGTTGCTGCAACAACAAGATGATGATGATGATCATCATCATATGGTGATGGAGATGATGATGATGGAGATGATGATCATCATCATCATCATCATCATCATGATCACCATGATCATCACCATCCTCCTCATCATCATCACCCTCCTTTTCATCATCATTGTCATCTCCCCCTTCCCCATCAACATCTCCATCATCCTCATCTTCTTCATCACCATCATCATCATCCTCATCACCCTCATCATCATATTCAACATCTTCATCAACATCACCATCATCATCACCATCATCTTCATCTTCATCAACATCATCATCTTTATCATCTTCATCTGCATCATGATCATCTTCATTGTCATCACCCATTGGGATGGTAGGTGTCATGAGGGTTGTTTTTAACCACGAGGGAAAATGTGAATTTAGTTAGGCTGGGGGACTAAGCATAACCTCTAATAGCGTTGAAGCTCTAGCCCTATATTAATACTTTCTTATCATTAAGACAATGGGAATCAATAATCCTATTGCAACAAGGGACTCCTCTATCATAGTTCATCAATTGAAAAATACCTCTTCTTCACATGACTCTATTCTTCCTAGAGTGATTCTAAGAATTCAAGGTGCGGTTAATTTTCAGTTCTATCAATTTTTATTAGGTCCTTTGATCCCAAAATAAAAAAGGTAGATGTTATAGGAAATAATAAAATCATGTTGAATTATCAAATTTTGTCAAAAATTGGGGGTCCCCTACTTATTTGATCTCCCTTGAGATGATGTTCACAAACTTCGGACATGACATGAAACATAAGTTATTTCACAAGTGGCATTGATTTATAAAGCCATCACAATGGGAATTAAACCAAGCTTTCACTATTATACTTCCACCTCCTTACTCCAAGCATGGTAGAGGGAGGACTCTTAATTTGAAAGGGATGTTGGCAATTAGTGCAACTGGGATAAATTTTATGATTTCTTGTGGTTTATGTTGGAATTCTTTCTCGGATAGCCAATCATTGTTTGTAGTTGTGTCATTTTTCAATTTGGTTCTGGCAGAATGCTTTGGGTGTTGCGTCTCTTTTCAAGTGTGTCCTCAATGCAAGAACTTTTTCTCTTCTTTGAATTCCTTTTGTTTAGCTTATGTATGAAATCTCTTTAGTATCAAGCTACTCATCCATGTTCAATATGGATAGACATAGGAATTCTAGTAAGTGCATTCCATGTGAAATTTTTTACCTTCAAAAGGCTCAAAGGAAAATAACCCATCAATTTGTGGATCTTCAAGCTCCATTGAAAAACATCAATAAGTGTATAATGTCTCAATTAGAGTCCAAGGAAATAAGGAAAGAAAAGTCAACAACAAAAGTGGAAAATTAGGAGAAGCATATAGAAATGTTAGTAGCACATAACAACATGCAATACTACTTAATTTTTGGTCTTGCAATGAGATCCCACTCCTTGATCTCCTTCTTATGTGTTTTTATTTTGTTAGTTAGAGCGATGGTTAAAGGTGAGTAGATATTTCAACAAGTTCCAAGAGAAAATGCATGTGGAAATAAAAATTTGGACTATGACCTTTAGGTGGACATCAAGCAACCCTCAACATGCAGCTTTCTTCTAAAATTCTAGGCTTTATATACAATGGGAGACTATTTTGTTTTTAGGCTAGTTCATTAGTATATATAGTAGTAGAGTCTTCAATTATGTTGAAAGGGTTGCAATAATAGTCTAACAAGTATGTAGGGCGGGCGCACGAAGATGCTCCCCATATTCGTTGTAATAGGGCCACACTAGCGGAGAAAAAAAATTATGCGACCGCACCTAGGGAGACGTGCACACGCTGCTAGGTTCAGTACCGAACCGATGCGCATGCGCGTTGATGGTGCGTGCACGTTGCTGACACGTACGCGCAAAGGAGACGCACACGTGCCTCTGTTAAAAAAAAAAAATAGTGCACAGTTTCCCCATTTTCCATTTGGCCAGCCAAACGCATCTTCCTCCTCCGTGTACGCGTTGATTCAACCACCAACGGAGGCCAAATCGACTCCAAAACCACCCAACAACACCCACAAACTCATCACCACTTCGATTAATAGGTAAATATCACGTTTTTTTTCAATTTTATTCATTATTTGTGTCAATTTTTGTATTTTTTTTTGTTTATGTAATTGTAAATAATTCCCAAATTTTGAAAACAATGAACCAATTTTCAACTGCAAATTGCAACTGAGACAATGAATGAACAAGATGTTAAGCCTGAGTCCGATGGAACACAAGAAAACCCGAACCTTGGACCCAATGCCGAACAAAACCAAAACCCACAACCAATTTTGCAACAAGATGACCTTAACCACTATGTAAATGAATTGTGATTACACACTCGCGAACTTAGAAACTCGAGTGAACCATCTCGATTGTCTCTTGCCACGTCAATTGAGAACTCAATCGACTCCCTCATCCATGCACACCAGTAATTGACAAACATGACTCAATTTAGAGCTAGGATGTGGGAGTACTACTCCACGGGCATCTCCAAGGAAGCAATAAAAGATTTGAACATTACAAAAGCCCAATTATATAGTATGTTCACTGAGCCAAAAATAGGCCAACCACTGAACATTACAAAGCCACGTGTCTGCATGGATTGGTGTCATTACAAACTATGGAGGGACAATTGGATGCAGAGGTGGTTCATGGTGTACGATAAACCTCCTTGCAATAATAGGGAGGTTCCACAGTACTTCCTTCGCCAACTATGGGTTGAGTTTTGCCTCGGTTTACATGTCAACTATTTTGACATAACCGAGTTCCAGGGTGTTGGGCATGGTTTTTCCCAAGATCGACCTGCTGCCAGGAGGAATCCACTGAGAGCACCACAAGCTCCCAGGCGCGATCCCAACCCCTCTCCCCAGCCACCTCATTTAACCCACAAGCTTGATCAGATCTAGGTGGCAATGAGGAATGTTGTGCATGGACTCCTCAGACACACCTCCTTTGTTGCAGCTACTACAGTCGAGAGGTCAATTGACCTTGATAGGAGATCCAGGTGCAGGGCCTTCACGACAGGGCTAGGATATACCCGTGACCGGTGGTAGCCATGCTAGGCATTCTAGTTTGACAGGGGAAATTCCACATCTTTGTCCCCATTGCGGGCACACTTTCCCTAGCCTGATTGAGGGTTGTTATATGGATCAGGTCAGCAATTTTTTTAATGTGTTTTCAATCATCACTTGATAACTTGTAAAGTATTTTTAAAGTACTTTTGTTTGAATTAAACTATTATTTCAATGTACAATTATTCAGAGCTAAGACACCAACATGGGAGAACGTAGGATCTCCCAACCTGGATGCAGCAATGGCAGCTGCAACTGAAATTGCGGCACCTCACACGGAGGTATTTTCAGTACCTGGCACAATACTGTTATTACTTATGTCATTTATATTCCTAAATTATTTATATTTATGGCATACACGTTGATAGTTCGTACAATGTTTTTTAATATCTTGATTGCCTAAATAATGACTTGTTTAACATGTCCATAACATGCATGCATTTTGGTGTCCACGGGTTTTCCCTGACTACGGTGATCAACCACCCCCGCCAGGGATTGCTAGATCACCACATACACAGGTACAATGTGTAGTTATAAGAACACTTTTAATTTGAATTGTTGCAACTTACTATGGTTTAATTTATTGTTTGTTTACTAAATTGTGATATTACAAATGTATATGTAGGTGCCACCAACAGCTGAGGCTCCCCATTTTAGTCCTATGTATCCACCCTCTCCCATGAGTCCCCCCGCTAGCTTCCATCTAGACTCCTCCCTACGCCCACCCCCTCCCTTCCATCCAGCCTCCCCTCTCCAGCAATACTCCCCCTTCCATCCATCCCCCCCAACTCAACCACGCCCCCCCCGTCCATACATCCTCCCCAATTTATCCATGCCCCCTGTCTATCCATCCTCCCCCATTCATCCATGCCCCCCATTCCTTCTAGCTTCCCCTCTTTGTCCACAACCTCCCTTCCATCCATCCTCCTCCCTCTATGCAGGACTTCCCTCCCATGCACCATCCCTCAACATCCCCCCTAGCCCTTTTGGTTTGATACCCTCTATTGTACAACCGGCAGGGGTTCATCATCCACGACATCCTCCACCCCATAAAATCATTTCTTCTCCCACCATATCATCCCCACTTCCCGCCACTATTGTGGCATCTACCCTTCCAATGTCCTCATCTGTATCTCCAGTGGTTGCACCTGTAGTGGCTGCCACTACATCTGCGCCCCCCTCATCACTACATCGGAGGTTGTTTTCCGACCATCTACGCCACCTGCTAGCCCAGAAGCCCAGCCATGTCCATCGTCGGAGGTGTACATGGTGAGAATCAAACTAATTTATGAAAATATTTTGATGCATTAACACAAATTAATTTAAGCAATTATTACTTTTCAATGAAATGATTATTGTAAATGTTGTAGGAAGGAGTTGCGGAGAGGCTCCACAGATCCAAGACAACTGTCCAATGTTTCCCACTCACATCAGAGGTGATTTATTTAAGATTCAAATTCTACATTTGTTTTATAAATGTGGTAAATGTTGCAAATGCTTGAAAATGACGATATCTTATATCATTTGTTCCAGAGCCCGGAGAGATGGTCTACTCCTAGATGGAGCAAGACCCGAGGTACCGGTAGCTTGAAGAGTAGGAAGATCGACTTTGGAGATGCGCCTGGGAGTGACGGGGGTGGTCACAATGCTTGACACACCATGTGTTATGTACATTAGCCACGATGTGGCACTTTTTTGCACCAGTTTTGATGTACTTTGTATCTACTGCACGAGTTGCCATGTATTTTGGATATACGGCATGAGTTGTCACATTTTGTTTAGGGCACGAGTTGCCACTGTACATACATTGGGAACCATGTTCCACTATTCGCCAGAAATTGTATATGTTTGGATGAGTTTTGTAGCCTCGATGTACATGCACTTTTAGTTATGTGATTTATATATCTCATTGTCTAATCTCGTTGTCTCATGTTGTGTGTATCAAGATGTGATGTTGTCTAAATTTTGGTTTTACCTAGATCTTAGAAGAGAAGTTGGATATCATAGTGTGTGTGTGTGTGTATTGGATATCTTTGCAATTGAAAATAGTAGAAAATGGACGTGCATGTCCAAAATTCCTCACTAATGAGAAAATGGGACAAAATAGGCATCTTTTTAGATAGGATTGAATCCAATACTTGTAAACAAAAATAAATCATACACTATTGCAAAATACACATAAACGAAACCTAGTGCATAGGCATGTGTGTGAAAACATGACAAATACAATATTTTTCAGTCCATATAAGGAATCAATGTCAATGGATATACTAGAGTGTTGTTATTGACAAACTTATCGTATGCTTTAGTCGAATATATATATTTTTGGTTTTTTTTTTAATGTCAAGTGGTCAATATCAAATAAATGATTGTCGTATAGGAGAGTGGAAAATATTAATATTTTTGGCATACACGCGCTTGTAAAAAAAGTACATTGTTTGCTAATTTAATACATTACAATTATAATTGTGTTATGAAATCATGATCATGTCTTTGATTACTCTACATCCAAAGCATAAGTGTTGCATTGCATTAAATGACATGACATTTTTTAGGTACCCCTATATCATGTATATTTGACATTTGTTTTAAAAATCCTTGTTTTAGGCTTAAAATTCAATGAATGACATTTGACTATGTTCAACTATTTTATTAGAGAACTTGCTTAGATTGTACATGATTCTTTAACTTGTTTTTGATACATTAGTCATCTAGTAATATGTCTATGATCCTTTGAATCCATCAAAAGCATGCTAAACTCGCTTGTGGAAGACCAATTTTTATAGTATTACTTATCCATGCCTGAATTGTCTCTATAAACTATCCTCATTGAGGTGCAATAATGTTGAATGTGTAGCTTTATAATTAAGAAACACTCAACCCTTTTTTCTTTTGCACTTGCAAATGTTCAATAATTGCTAGGAATGATTGAAATGTTTTTCCACAATACATTCAAAAAGATATGCATAGTATATGATTCACTGTAGGGTTCTTGGTGGATTATTAGTACATGATCGTTCGACTTGTTTTTGATAAATTTAACTACTTGAGAATATGTTTGTGATTGTTTCAACCAATCAAAAGCATGTTAAAATCGGTTGTGGAATCACTTTTATAACTTATCCACACCTGAATAGTCTACATCAACTTACCTTTATTCAAGTGCAATGGTGATGGATGTGTAGTGTATACTCCATGCTTGATTATTGGTTGATTTATGTGATTTTATGCACAATGAAGGCCATTGTTGACAACTTGCAGAGTATCTTGGGATTACTTATAGAATATCTACATGGTTGTTGATGGACAATATTTCGTAGTTTAGAGCATACTTGTTTCTAACCTTCAAAACACATTATTTGACTGCTTTGATATCACAAGTTGATCTTTTCCTTCCTAAAGGAAACCTTGTGAGGAAATTCAAGGGACACTTACCCATATTCAAGGATTGCATTTTTAGTAAACATATCAACATAAATTTGTGTGCATCACCTGGGGGGATTTGAACTGAGCATGTGTTGGAACATAATTAGTGAAATGGCCATAAAAAATGGCTACAAATCATTGAGTTATCCCCTTGGGATACACAAATTGATCTTAACCCTATCCAAACAATTGAGGAGTTCAGTCTAAGAATTTTGAGATAGACACTCTACACTTTCTCGATAAATCTTAGCATGAAAGAGATTGGGGGTTAATATGAATTTTTGCAAGTAAAGTTGATTAAAGGATTGAAACTTTTTTCCAAGTCATTGTAGACATTCAGAATCTAATATGGAAGTTTTATTTCCAACAAATGGATCCTAGGGACTCTCACTTCATACAACACAAACCATTATAGTAGTTTTCCAAACATGGTTCATAAAAGAAATTGCCATCAATAGTTATATACTGCCTCTGAAAACAACTAACCATTTTTTCAGTTTTTCAAGGATGGTAAGGTGTTTTGTGTATTTAGTGAGAATAAAGTTTTTTTCCCAAATTCATCATCATACATCATTTGGATATGATCATCTCATTTAACCTTTATAGAGCACCAAATTTTTTCTCTATATCATCAACACAATGTTTATACCTACCCTCTCCCACATGAATGGTTATTCTTACCATGTTCATGTGATGCCACAATTAGTTGATGTTGCTCGTGGTTCAATTATGTAACTTTGGGACTGTGACTATGGTTATTACAACTATGATTGTGTGTCATTTGATAAAAAAATTCTCCCCATGATGATTATGATCACTGCATCTAATATCATCATCACCATCTTCATCATCATCACCATCTTCGTCATCATCACCATCTTCGTCATCGTGGTCATCTCTAGGTCCCTCATCACCGTGTCCATCATCATCACCATCTTCATCATCATCATCATCATCATCATCATCATCTTCATCACCATCGCCATCATCATCATCATCATCATCATCTTCATCACCATCGCCATCATCATCAACTCCTTCACCATCATCACCATCTTCATCATCATCACCATCTTCATCATCATTATCATCTCTATGTCCCTCATCACCATCGCCACCATCATCACCATCTCCATCATCTTCATCACCATCTCCATCACCATCACCATCATCATCAATGCCTTCATCATCATCACCATCTTCATCATCATTGTCATCTCTAGGTTCCTCATCACCGTCACCACCATCATCACCATATCCATCATCTTCATCATCTTCATCATCATCAACATCATCATCATCTTCATCATCACCAACATCTCCATCATCATCATCATCATCCTCATCATCATCATGATCATCTTCATCACCATCTCCATCATCATCAACGCCTTCATCATCATCACCATCTTCGTCATCATTGTCATCTCTAGGTCTCTCATCACGATCGCCACCATCATCACCATGTCCATCATCTTCATCACCATCTCCATCACCATCGCCATCATCATCAACACCTTCATCATCATCATGACCATCTTCATCATCGTTGTCATCTCTAGGTTCCATCATCATTGTCATCTCTAGGTCCCTCATCACCATCACCAACACCATCATCATCAACATCTTCGTCATCATCACCATCTTTGTCATCATCATTATGTCTAACTCTAACCCTAATTCAATTTCCTTCTATAACTCTAGCCCTAACCCTCACACAAACCCTAGCACTAAACCATCTCCTTCATCACCACCATCACCATCACCATCGCCATCACCATCATCATCATCACCATATTCATCATCATCATTGACTCTAACTCTAACCCTAACTCAATTTCCTTCTATAACTCCAGCCCTAACCCTCACCCAAACCCTAGCACTAAACCATCTTCTTCACCATCACCATCACCATCACCATCACCATCGCCATCACCATCATCATCAACGTATTCATCAGCATCACCATCTTCGTCATCATCATTAGGTCTAACTCTAACCCTAATTCAATTTCCTTCTATAACTCTAGCCCTAACCCTCACACAAACCCTAGCACTAAACCATCTCCTTCATCACCACCATCACCATCACCATCGTCATCACCATCATCATCATCATCACCATCTTCATCATCATCATTAACTCTAACTCTAACCCTAACTCAATTTCCTTCTATAACTTCAGCCCTAACCCTCACCCAAACCCTAGCACTAAACCATCTTCTTCACCATCACCATCAACATCACCATCACCATCATCCTCAACGTCTTCGTCAGCATCACCATCTTCCTCATCATCATTAACTTTAACTCTAATCAATGGAATCCGAGTCCGCTCGCTAGTTTGGGTTCTGTGGCCATGGAGCAAATCCCAAAGTGTCCCTGAATGGCCCCGGGGTACCCAACTAGGATGCCCTAGCACCCGAACCATGGCTTGATTTGCGAATTCGTCGATTCCAGTGGGTTTGGGACACCGGGTTTCAGCTCGGGGACCCACACAGCATGCATCGAAGACCCAAAAGCGGTGCCAATGGGCCATCCTCGGAGCTAGAGTTTTTCTTAGTGAAGGCCATTCCAAATTCTCTCAAGGGGTCCATTTCTTATCCAGAGGCCCCCAGGTGTGCGTGGCCACCATGGACAGGTCCACTATGGCCATGTGGACCTGTGGGAGCCGACAGAATCCAAGTCCGCTAGCCGGTTTAAGTTCTGTGGCCGCAAAGCAAATGCCCAAAGTGTCCCTGAATGGCACCGAGGTGCCTAACTAGAATGCTTGTACCACCCGAACCGTGTCTCTGTTCACGAATGTGTCGACTCTGGTGGGTCTGGGACATCGAGTTTCAGCTAGGGGACCCCCCAAAGCGTGCCTTGAAGGCCCAGAAGTGGTGCCAATCGGCCATCTCCGGAGCTAGGGTTTTTCTCAGTGATGGCCATTCCAAATTTCCTAAATGAGTGCATTTCTCATCCGGAGGCCCCCAGGTGTGAATGGCCACCATGGATAGGTCTACAATGGCCACATGGACCTCTAGGAGCCGATGGAATCCAATTCCACTCATCGATTTGGGTTCCGTAGCCGTAGAGCAAATGCCCAAAGTGTCCCTGAATGGCCCGGGGGTGCCCGACTAGAATGCTCGTAGCACCTGAACCGTGGCTCTATTCACGGATCCGTCAACTCCAGTGGGTCTAGGATACTGGGTTTTAGCTAGGGGAACCCCCACAGTTTGCCTCAAAGACCTAGAAATGGTGCCAATGGGCCATCTCCGGAGCTAGGGTTTTGCTCAGTGAAGGCCATTACAAATTCGCTCAAGGGGGCCATTTCTCGTCCGAAGGCCCCCAGGCATGCGTGGCCACCATGGACATGTCCACTATGGCCACGTGGACCTATGGGAGTTGACAGAATCCAAGTCCACTCGTCGGTTTGGGTTTCGTGGTTGTGGAGCAAATGCCCAAAGTGTCCTTAAATGGCCCCGGGGTGCCCAACTAGAATGCCCATAAAAATCGAACCGTGGCTCCATTCATGAATTCATCGACTCCGGTGACTCCAGGGCATCGGGTTTCAGCTAGGGGACCCCCCACAATGTGCCTCAAAGACCCATAAGCAGTGCCAATGGGCCATCCCCGGAGCTAGGGTTTTTCTTAGTGAAGGCCATTCCAAATTCGCTGAAGGGGGCCATTTCTCGTCCGGAGGCCCTCGGGTGTGCATGGCCACCGTGAATAGGTCCACTATGGCTACGTGGACCCATGGGAGCCAACAGAATCGAAGTCCGCTCGCCATTTTGGGTTCCGTGGCCGCGAAAATTCCCAAAGTGTCCTTGAATGGCCCCGGGGTGCCTGACTAGAATGCCTGTTGCACCCGAACCGTGGCTCCGTTCATGAATCCGTCGACTCCGGTGGGTCCGGGACGACAATTTTCAGCTATGGGATCCCCCACAGTGTGCCTCAAAGACCTGGAAGCAGTGCCAATGGGCCATCCTTGGAGCTAGGGTTTTGCTCAGTGAAGGCCATTCCAAATTCGCTCAAGGGGGCCATTTCTCGTCCGGAGGCCCCCAGGAATGCGTGGCCATCATGGATAGGTCCACTATGGCCACATGGACCTGTGGGAGCTGACGAAATCCAAGTCCTCTCGCCGGTTTGGGTTCCGTGGCCACGGAGCAGATGTCCAAAGTGTCCGTGAATGGCCTTGGGTTTCATGACTATAATGCCCGTAGCACCCGAACCGTCGCTCCGTTCGCAAATACGTCAACTCCGGTGGGTCTAGGATGCCAGGTTCCAGCTAGGGGACCCCCCATAGTGTGCCTCAAAGACCTGAAAGCGGTGCCAATGGGCCATCCTCGGATCTAGGGTTTTGCTCAGTGAAGGCCATTCCAAATTCGCTCAAAGTGGCCATTTCTCGTCCAGAGGCCCTCGGGCATGCATGGCCACTGTGGATAGGTCCACTATGGCCATGTGTACTTGTAGGAGCTGACAAAATCCAATTTCGCTCACCAGTTTGGGTTCCGTGGCCCTGAAGCAGACCCCCAAAGTGTCCCTGAATGGCCATCACTGAGTAAAACCATAGCTATGGAGATGGCCCATTGGCACCACTTTCGGGTCTTCAAGGAAAACTGTGGGGGGTCCCCTAGATGAAACCCGGTGTCCCATACCCAATGGAATCGATGGATTCACAAACCAAGCCATGATTCGAGTGCTACGGGCATTCTAGTCGAGCACCTTGGGGCCATTCAGGGACATATTGGGGATTTGCTCCGGGGCCACGGAACCCAAAACGGCAAGTGGAATTGGATTTCATCAGCTCCCAAAGGTCCATGTGGCCATTGTAGACCTATCCATGGTGGCCATGCACGCTCAGGGGCCTCCGGACGAGAAATGCATGCTTTTAGGGAATTTGGAATGGCCATCACTAAGAAAAAACCTAGCTCCAAAGATGGTCCATTCGCACCACTTACGGGCCTTCAAGGGATACTTTGGGGGGTCCCCTAGCTGAAACTCGGTGTCCTGGACCCATTAGAGTTGGTGGATTCATGAACGGAGCCATGGTTCGAGTGCTATTGGCATTCTAGTTGGGCACCCCGGAGCCATTCAGGGACACTTTGGGCATTTGCTCTGTGGCCACGAAACCCAAACCAGTCAACGGACTTGGATTCTGTCAGCTCCCACAGGTCCATGTGGCCATAGTGGACCTGTCCACGGTGGCCACGCACACCCGGGGGCCTCCGGACAAGAAATGTCCCCCTTGAGCGAATTTGGAATGGCCTTCACTAAGCAAAAACCTAGCTCCGGGGATGGCCCAATGACACCGCTTTCGCACCTTTGAGGCATGTTGTGGGGGGTCCCCGGGATAAAACCCAGTGTCCCCGACCCACCAGAGTCGACGGATTCACGAACGGAGCCACTGTTTGAGTGCTACGGGCATTCTAGTTGGGCACCCCAGGGCCATTCAAGGACACTTTAGGCATTTGCTCTGCAGCCATGGAACCCAAACCGACGAGCAGACTTGGATTCTGTTAGCTCTCATAGGTCCACATGGCCATAGTGGACCTGTCCATGGGGGCCATGCATGCCCGGGGGCCTCTGAACAAGAAATGGCCCCCTTGAGTGAATTTGGAATGGCCTTCACTGAGCAAAACCCTAGCTCCGGGGATGGCCCATTGACACCGCTTACGGGTCTTCGAGGCACACTGTGGGGGGTCCCCTAGCTGAGACCCGACATCCTGGACCCACTGGAGTCGATGGATTCACGAACCAAGTCACGGTTTGGGCGCTACGGGCATTCTAGTCAGGCACCCCGGGGCCATTCTAGTGGCGATAACAAGTTTACTGTCTGTTGAGTCTGATACTACATCCAGGAGGCACTCAACAAACTTTGAGATAGAAAGCTCTGTAATTTTAGGATACTGATTCAACCCCTCATATAGTTTCTCACCTTCTCGAGGATCTAAATTTATAATTTTCTTCTGGGTAGATTTAGGCATTCTCAAGGATCTAAATTTATAATTTCCTTCTAGGTAGATTCAGGCATGGAATAATATTTGGCGGCACTTCCAAGCTCCTGAGACAATTTGGTTAGCCATAATATGTGCAACTCCTTTGACGAAAGATAAATTCTGGTGTGGACGGCAGCATTTGATACACTAGCCAAATCTATGTTGTTGGAAGAACTTAGATATTTCAACAAAGGAGCGTTTTGCAGGTGACTTGAAAATCCCTTCCATTTTTCAGCAATAAAACAAATAAGTTCAACGTACAGATTTTCAGGCAATCTTGTCAACCAATCAGACAACCGAATACATGGAGATAACCATGCCCAAAAAATTCAAGCTATTATAAAACTCTTGTTTATCAAGATAAGGATGGACTATGTGTACATTACGAGAATATAGATGAATGAAGTCACTTTGATAAACTTGTCCTCTTGCTCTCTCCAGAATGCGTTTAAAAGCAAGGAGTATTGTCCAAGCTTCTGTTGATTTACATAAATGTTTATTCCAAAGATGACGTCACATAAAACCACTTCGTCAACTTTCAATTGGGTCTGAATGGCATCTCTAACTTGTGTTAGCTATGGATAACGAGGAATATGAAAGGGAAGGTACCTATAGACCCAAGTTTTCGATGATATAGGTGAATTACCAATTATCAGAGCACATAATGCTAAACAAAAGGCTAATGGAACACAATGAAGGATTCCCTAGTTCCACTTGTTATTGAAAATGATACTTTCTCTTGATGAAAGCAGTAAAAAATCTACCTGTATTATAAATGGAAATCCTGTTACAATTTTCGTCGGAAGAAAAGCATAGATACCTATAGCCGCCATATTTCCTTCTGTAAACCGCTTGCCCATCGGAAAAGCTAATGTAATAGCCCATTTCCCTACTTCTTTCTTCTGCTCAACCCTACACTCATTTTCCATAGGAAACCACTGCCTCCACATGTAATAACTACATTGTTTTGTCGAAAATTGATCTTCTTCTGCTAACAAATGCAAAATGAAGGATTCATTGTCATTGCTATGAGAAGTTCTAAGGTTAGTTTCTCGTAAAAAAGAGATTGTATAAATCCTATTAAGATCTATATGCTCCATCTAGAACCCCCCTAGACACACTTGCAGGACTCCCCCGAACCAGGTTTTGCTATACAGTTGGAGTTCTATGCCCCGATAGGTGTCCAGCGGGTGTCCCTGAAGGCCTTTTGGATGTGACACGGAACGAGCCATAGAATGATGACCGTGGATTTGATTGACAAATCGTCAGCTCTGTTGGATTCAAGACGTCAGGATAGTGCTAGGGGTGCCCATCTCCTCTAGTCCCATGGTCTCAGTGTCACCTTGTAGGTCCATCTTCGAAACTATGGTTTTGCTTAGTGAGGGAGTGTGCAATTTTTGCACAATGGGGTCAAATTTGCAAAATCGTCCACCGGGCACTTGTGGTTGGCATTCCCAGCTAGAACCTCTCTAGACACACTTGTAGGACTCCCCAGAACCATGTTTTGCTGCACGGTTGGAGTTCTATGCCCCCAGCAGCTATCCAGCAGGTGTCCCTAAAGGCCTTTTGGATGCGAGACGGAATGAGCCATAGAATGAAGACCATGGCTCCGATCGATGGACCATCGACTCTGTTGGATTTAGGATTTCCAAATAGTGGTATGGGTTCCCCTCTCCTCTGGTCCCATGGTCCCAGTGTCACCTTGTAGGTCCATCTTGGAAATTAGGGTTTTGCTCAGTGAGGGAGTGTGCAATTTTTGCACAATGGGGTCAAATTTTCAAAATTGTCCACTGAGCACTTGTGGCTAGCGTCCCTAGCAAGAACCTCCCTAGACACACTTGTAGGACTCATCGGAACCCAGTTCTATTGCACGGTTGGAGTTCTATGCCCTCGGCAGGTATCCAGTAGGTGTCCCTGAAGGCCTTTCGGATGCGAGACGGAACGATCCATAGAACAACGACCATGGATCCGATTGACGAACCATTGACTCCGTTGGATTTAGGACGTTGGGATAGTTCTATGGGTGCCCCTCCCCCATTGTCCCATGGCCTAGGTGTCACCTTGTAGGTCCATCTTGGAAACTAAGGTTTTTCTCAGTGAAGGAGTGTGCAATTTTTGCACACAGGGGTCAACTTTGCAAAATCCTCCCCCACGCACTTGTGGCTAGCGTCCCCAACAATAACCTCCCTAGACACACTTGCAAGACTCGCTAGAACCCAGTTCTGTTGCACGGTTGGAGTTATATGCCTCCAGCAGGTATCCAGCAGGTGTCCCTGAATGCCTTTCGGATGTGAGACGGAGCGAGCCATAGAACGACGACTGTGGCTCCGATCGACGAACTGTCAAATCCGTTGAATTCAGGACATCGGGATAGTGCTAGGGGTGCTCCTTTTCTTCAGTCCCATGGCCTAGGCGTCACCTTGTAGGTTCATCTTGGAAACTAGGGTTTTGCTTAGTGAGGGAGTGTGCAATTTTTGTACACGGGGGTCAACTTTGCAAAATCCTCCCCCTGGCACTTGTGGCTAGCGGCTAACTGATGAAGGCATTTATGGTGATGGTGATGGTGATGAAGAAGATGATGATGATGATGAAGATTGTGATGATGATGGAGACGGTGATGAGGGACCTAGAGATGACCACGATGACAAAGATGGTGATGATGATGAAGATGGTGACAAGGGACCTAGAGATGACAATGATGATGAAGATGGTGATGATGATGAAGGCGTTGATGATGATCGTGATGGTGATGAAGATGATGATGATGATGATGAAGATGATGGAGATGATGATGATGATGTTGATGATGATGAAGATGATGAAGATGATGGATATGGTGATGATGATGGCGATGTTGATGAGGGACCTAGAGATGACAATGATGATGAAGATGGTGATGATGATGAAGATGAAGACATTGATGATGATGGTGATGGTGATGAAGATGATGATGGTGATGATGAAGAAGATGATGATGATGAAGAAGATGATGATGATGCTGGAGATGATGTATCTAAGTGGTTTTCTATAGGAATCAAGCATCAATCTTCAACCATAAATGAGCATGTTTTAAAATAATTTGTTAGGATACATATCTAAGAGTCTAGAAGATCTCTATGCATTTGAAGTAGATCTCTATGCTCAAGGAGATGATGAAGTAGCTCAAGACAATATGGAAGTTGTTGCATCACATGAACCACATACATATTCACATAAATCATAACTTAATCATAACTCATGTACATCAAATAAACGATATAAGATAACGATATCAAATTCCTATCTAACACGAATAACATTGATCATGCATGAATAAACAATCACATGGCTATAAATCATAACTTAAGCATAACTCAAACATCAAATAAACGATATAAGATAACGATATCAAATAAACTATCTAACATGAATAACTTTGGACATGCATGAATAAACAATCACATCATTACTATACTATGTACCTCAATCAATTAGGCCTTCTGGATCCTCTCAGTTTTTTATTGTCTCAAACAACCTCTCGTGCTCTGCATGAGGTAGTAAGTAGCGTACCTTGTTTGATGACTTCGTTGACATTGTTTGTAGTTGGATGTTTGTACCAACGATCAAGTGCGTAAAGTGATACACCCATGACCTTGGTCTATAATTCTTGTATATGTGGCCATTTCTCTTTGGTCCCTTTCCATCCATTGTAAGATATTCCCCCTGAACAACCATCGAGCCACTGGGAAAGGTAATGCCTTCACTATCTGTTAATGATGCGAGGAGGGTTTGTTTCCCCTAGATGCATCGTGCCAACCAATAATTTGTCCCAATTGCATTGTCTGTCGGGGCGAAAACTGCGTAGATGTGTCCTGCAAAGATGCATTTTATGGTCATATTCCAACAAGTAGTGGTTTGATAACTTGGATAATTACATATAAACAAGGAGGGAACCGGGATATGCACGCAAAAATGTTTACCTGGCTATACTAGATCAGATATATGATCATATTCATTCGAAATAGAGGACTGGCCTTCCTCTAACTGGATTGTTTCACTACCTGCACGTGGGTCCACTACAAGTGATACATGATCCCATTCATCAACCCAATCCATTGAGTCGCATTCATCCCATTCACAAATGCTCCAAGGCCCACAATAGCAAGCAAGTTTTCGCGTCCATATTTCAAATAAGGGGTTGTTTGAGCTTTGAACCGAATGAAATCCACGAGTTCCTTGCACAGTACTACAACTATAAGAACATGATCGGTCTATATCAACTATATGCTATAAATTTCTGACAACATGTCCTCTACCTGTTGGTATGTGTTGCTCCATGGTTCGTTCTGACATTTTTGCAGAGCACCATTGAACTATGGTTTCTACATCTTGAATATGAGGGTTTCTCATGCACCTCATCTCTTCCCTTCGTAGGGTAGTTTTGAGACATGCCTTAGCACCATCGTGCTCTCCCTTTCCATGCCCGGTCTCAAAATAGTTCCATGCATGTAGCACATCACAAGTCTTGTGCAAAATACTCAACCACAGGAATACACGTTCATTTTTTAACTGGCCTGCACAACCATCTGACCATATCCAATGCCGATCCATCTGTATACCTCTCTCCTTCAGCTAATCATAGAAAATTTTGAAGCAATGTTGCACGTAATAGAGGTCATGGCATCTATCATCACTGATGTAGAAGTTGGTCTCTTTAAATATTATCCTCTTGTCATTGCTGCTCTCTGGCGCATGCCTATACATGATATGGACCATTATGCTAATTTGGTCTGAATTGTAGTATTGACTTTGAATCTCATTCTGTGGCTGCAGGGTGTAGTTTTTCAGCAAAGTCCACAACTGACAATATTGTGCCATTAGGGAAGGTGTCCCTGCACTGTCTGTACTGTTCATCCTGCCATCATGCTACATGGACATGCTATACATACTGCTCGGTCTTTTGGTAGAATTCCTTCATGAAATTGCAAATTTGTACCTGGTGCCACAAAACCAAGGGCATTAATACAACGTGACATTTTCAATGTGAATATATATGTACAAATTCAACATGTACAGTATGAAAGTATGCAAACTTATATTACCTGTGACTTCACCAATGCAATTTTTTTGCTTTCCTTCAAACTATCTACTTGATATGTTATGTACTGGAAGTTCTACATTTCTATTGACATCCTCCCAAATGCGTGCTCCGTGGTTGCGTGGATGCAGGGGCTCAATAATGCAATTTCACTGCAACTAAAACACGTCCCATATAAACATGATCTTTTATAGTATTTTTGTCCTTCAGGTCTTGGACACATTATGCTATGTGTAAATTCTCTGGATGCATTCAGTGGCTGTAATGATGGGAAATCCTGCACAATGTTAGTATGAAAATCACAAAATATATGTCTATATGTATCATAAAAGTACTCAAATTCTACATGGTATCTACAACATGTATTGCGATCATTGCAAATTGTAACATACCAGGGTTTGCATTTTTCAAAGGACCTTTGGCCCAAGTTCAATTGTGTGTACTCATTCTTGAACCTCTCATAGAGTTTTTTTTGTGTCGTGTCAAGGAAGTGCTTGACATGGGGTTCACCCTCCCTAACACCTTTTCTCAACTTTAAAACATCTCTTTGATTTGATGACAGTCTAGTGTTATCATGCCAAAACTTCTGCACTAGTTCTTTAACAACATCAATGAGCTTCATGTCTGAACTAGGTAACCTACCAACAAAGGCCCAATAATCTTTTTGGCCTAGGGTCTCAAGTTTTTCTCTAATGGAAGAATACTTTTGAAGAGTCTTTCTGTCTACTTTAAAGATTTTACATGTGTGTGATAGTAGGCGACGTTGCCTTGTGGATTTGACTACAATCGATTATGACAGTACACGACGGGCCGCATTAAAATCTTTTGTACGAGAAGTTTTTTCAATCAAATTAAATGCAGATTGTAGATTTCTAACAACATGATTGTTGACATCTGAACTTCTAGCTACCTTTATGCCCAAAAATCTCCTAACATCCGCTAGACAATGTGATTTTAACAAAGCAAGAAACAATTGACATTTTGCTGCATCGGTTTTGGATTCAAAAAATTCTTTCGTTATCTTGCTATAATGGAAATCAATAGTACGTTTGGGCATCTTACTTTCAAGTCCAGAAAATGAACTTTCATCCACATGAATACGTCTGGAGTTCTTTGTCATCCGCTTGATAGTCGAGGCAAGGGAGTCGGCAAGGAAGTATGAGTCTCATCAACGGCTTGTTGTGGCTCTTTGTTCACAACTTGATCCTGCAAGGGAGTGTGTTCTACATGTGTGTGCTCTTCTTGGGGAGGTTTCCAATTAAGAACTTGTTCAACGTCCATCCCTTCATACTCGACATCAGGCAAGATTTGATTGGCTTCAACCACTTCGTCATTGCTTGTTGTTGGATCTAAGGCATTAACATTTTGATTTCTATGATTTTGCATGTACAACTTGGCATTTTCTCTTATCTCATGGACCTTTTCAGGGGGCAACCCCATCCTTCTAGACTTTCTTTTATTATTATGTCTGTTTCCCATATTCAATGTGTTTAAAAAAAAAAAAAAATATCACCCCTGCAAGAATGAACAACAAATAAGATATTAAAACTCGATGTGCACATGATTATTAAAGCTCGATGTAGCAATTGATTATGTACAACAACATCTAGTGAGAATGTTTTCATATAATCTTAAAAGCTATTGGGAATGCCCTACATATAACTGCAACAACACCTCTAGGAACTTGGTAGGATGGTATTGAATGGTGGTATGTGATGTTAGTAGGAGCAACTTCCCTATGAGGGAAAATAGCCCCAAAAGACTAAGAGTTTTCAATTCTCTAGGTGTTTGTGTGAGTTGTTGTAGTGAAACCATGAGGAATTCAATAAATGTTTGTCTACTAGATGGAAGAATGTGATTATGAAATGTTATTGGTGGTGATGCAAGAAATTTTTTTTTATTATCTTCATGAAAGGTTGAAAGCATTGCTTGGTGCATTTTGTAGTTTTTTTTTGGTAAGATGTTTTTATTGTCTATGTTGAAGATTAAGAAAACTAAAATAGATCTATCATACAATTCATGAGGAAAAACCAATATAGATTCCATTCAAACAAGTGAATGAAGACTAAACTACATTTAACAAGATAAAATTATCACCATACCTCAAGGATAATGATTTCTCTTTTCCTCAAATGTCAAATGCTCTTTTGATGTGTCCACTATATGTAAGCAGACTTCATATGTGTCCAAGTAGCATGAGAATTCAATCCAAGGTGCCAAATAGAGTCCAACTGTTGTGTATTCACTCGATTGATCCAAACAGAGCCCAAGAGGTGTGTATTCAATCCAAGGAGCCAAATAGAGCCCATAATGTTGTGTATTCTATCCAAATGGTCAAGGAAGAACCAAATGGTGTATGAATTCAATCTACCATGTAAATGCTTGTCGGATTGTGCATGAAACTAGCAATGAGAATGCGAAATGAGGAAAAAATTGCGGGAGAAAGAACGTGGGTGATTTTCTAAATTTTATCTTCAACGGGGACATGCACGAGCATCTAGCGCGCACACGTTATTAGCACGTGTGCATCCCTTTTGAACGTTATATTGTTTGGTGGGTAACGTTCAGTGCATTTATTACCCAAGAGATATAAATGTGTCGGGTTATTCCTAGAGCCCCTCCCCATAAAGAGCCCCTCCCCCATAAAGGCCTTTAGGACCTCTTCTGACCCATAATCCCTATGTGCATTTAAGTGCTTCTAAGTGTTTAGGGGTTTAGGGGTATATTTACAAATATGTATTTTAATTTCAAAACATTAATTTAATTTTGAATTATAAACATATGTATTACATCAAGAATAATGCTTCTAGGTGGATGATGATGATGATGATGATGACGGTGATGATGACTAGTGGAGATGATGATGATGATGATGATGATGATCATGACAAAAATGCAGCACATCATCCTCATCATCATCATCATCTTCATCATCATCCACAACATGATCATCATCACCATCTTCATAGTCATCATCATCATCATTGTGAGGACGAGGATGATAATGATGACGATGGTGATGATGGTGATGATGATGACAATGGTGTACGATGATGAAGAAGATGATGATGATGATGATGAATATGATCATCATCAAAATCATCATATTCATCATCATCATCATCACCATCATCATCATCGTCATCATATGATCATGGTCATGATCATCACTGTCTTTAGTCATCTTCATCTTCGTCATCACCATCTTCCTCCTAATCATCATCATCATTGAGATCTTCATATCATCATCATCATCATCATTGACATCTTCGTATGATAATCATCATCATCATTGACATCTTCGTATCATCATCGTCGACGAAGATGATGATGATGATGATGATGATGGTGGATGATGATGAATATGAGTACGATGATGATGATGACTAATTTTGAGATGATGATGATGAAGATGATGAGGAATATGTAGGACATGATCATCATCAACAACATGATCATCATCATCAACAACATGATCATCATCATCATCAACAATATGATCATCATCAAAATCATCATACTCATCATCATCATTACGAAAATATTTTGATGCATGATGATATGACGATGATGATGATGAAGATGACGATGGATGATGATGAATACGAGTATGATGATGAATCATCAACAACATGATCATCATCATCTACAACAATATGATCATCATCAAAATCATCATACTCGTCATCATCATCACCATCATCACCATCGTCATCATATGATCATGGTCACGATCATCACTGTCTTCGTCATCACTGTCTTTAGTCATCTTCATCTTCATTATCATACACGTCATCGCCATCTTCCTCCTAATCATCATCATCATTGACATCTTCATCATCATCTTCGTATCATCATCATCATCATTGACATCTTCGTCATCATCTTCGTATCATTATCATCATCATTGACATCTTCGTATCATCATCATCATCATTGACATCTTCGTATCATAATCATCATCATCATTGACATCTTCGTATCGTCATCATCGACGAAGATGATGATGATGATGAATATGAGTACAATGATGATGATGACTAATTTGGAGATGATGATGATGATGATGATGGTGAAGATGATGAGGAATATGCATCACATCATCATCATCTTCCTCATCATCAACACCATGATCATCATCATCATCATCATCATCATTGTGAGGACGCGGATGATGATGAGGATGATGAATATGATGATGATATGATGATGATGATGATGATAATGACGATGGATGATGATGAATACGAGTACGATGATGTTGATGACGAATATGCTGATCATCATCATTAGTAAAAACATCATATTCGTCGTCATACTCATCTTCATTAGTCATCATCATCACCATCTTCATCATCATCATCATTGTGGCGACGGGGATGATGATGATGAGGATGATGATGACAATGATGATGAATATGGTGATGATGACTAATAGAGATGATGATGATGAAGATGATGACAAATATGCAACACATCATCCTCATCATCATGATCATCTTCATTATCATCTTCATCATTATCAACACCATGATCGTTATCATCAACTTCCTCCTCCTCCTCCTCCTCCTCATCATCATCATTGTGAGGACGCGGATGATGATGAGGATGATGGTGATGATGATGATGATGGTGGTGATTATGGTGATGATGACGATGATGGTGGATGATGATGAATATGAGTACGGTGATGAAGAAGGTGATGATGATGATGACGAATATGATCATCATCAAAATCATCATATTCGTCATCATCATCTTCACTAGTCATCATCATCACCATCATCACCATTGTCATCATATGATCATGGTCACGATCATCACTGTCTTTAGTCATATTCATCTTCGTCATTGCCATCTCCCCCCTAATCATCATCAACATTGACATCTTCATCATCATCATCATCATTGACATCTTCATATCATCATCATCATCATTGACATCTTCGTATCAGAATCATCATCATCATCGACATCTTCATATCATCATCATCGACAAAGATGATGATGATGATGATGATGATGATGGTGGATGATGATGAATATGAGTATGATGATGATAATGACTAATTTTGAGATGATGATGATGATGATGAAGATGATGAGGAATATGCAGCACATCATCATCATCTTCATCATCATCAACAACATGATCATCATCAAAATCATCATACTCATCATCATCATCTTCACTAGTCATCACCATCACCATCATCACCATCGTCATCATATGATCATGGTCATGATCATCACTGTCTTCATCATCACTGTCTTTAGTCATCTTCATCTTCATCATCATACTCGTCATCGCCATCTTCCTCCTAATCATCATCATCATTGACATCTTTGTCATCATCTTCGTATCATCATCATCGACATCTTCGTATCATCATCATCGACGAAGATGATGATGATGACTAATTTGTAGATGATGATGATGATGACGACGATGATGATGATGGTGAAGATGATGAGGAATATGCAGCACATCATCATCATCTTCCTCATCATCAACACCATGATTGTCATCATCAACTTCCTCGTTACCATCATCATCATCATCATCATTGTGAGGACGCGGATGTTGATGAGGATGATGAAGATGATGATGATATGACGATGATGATGATGATGATGACGATGGATGATGATGAATATGAGTATGATGATGAAGATGATGATGTTGATGACGAATATGATCATCATCATCATCAACAAAAACATCATATTCATTGTCATACTCATCTTCATTAGTCATCATCATCACCATCTTCATCATCATCATCATTATGGGGACGAGGATGATGATGATGGTGATGATGACTAATGGAGATGATGATGATGTTCATGATGAAGATGATGATGAATATGCAGCACATCATCCTCATCCTCATGATCATCTTCATCATGATCTTCATCATCATCAACACCATGATCATGATCATGATCATCAACTTCATCATCATCATCATTGTGAGGACGAGGATGATGATGATGATGATGGTGATGATGACGATGATGATGATAATGTTGACGATGGTGGATGATGATGAATATGAGTACGATGATGAAGATGATGATGAATATGATCATTATCAAAATCATCATATTCATCATCATCATCTTCATTAGTCATCATCATCACCATCATCATCATCATCATCGTCCTCATCATCATCATCGTCATCATATGATCATGGTCACGATCATCAATGTCTTTTTCATCATAATTTAGTCATCTTCATCTTCGTCATCATACTCATCATCACCATCTTCCTCATAATCATCATCATCATTGACATATTCGTCATCATCTTCGTATCATCATCATCATCATTGACATCTTCATATCATAATCATCATCATCATTGACATCTTTGTATCATCGTCGTCGACGAAGATGATGATGATGATGATGGTGGATGATGATGAATATGAGTACGATGATGATGATGACTAATTTGGAGATGATGATGATGATGATGAAGATGATGAAGAATATGCAGCACATCATCATCATCTTCATCATCATCAACAACACTAATTATCATCATCAACTTCCTCATCATGATCATCATTGTGAGGACGTGGATGATGATGAGGATGATGAAGAAGAAGATGATGATGATGATGATGGTGGTGGTGGATGATGATGAATACGAGTACGATGATGATGAATACGAGTACGATGAATATGATCATCATCATCATCATGACCATCAAAATCATCATATTCATCATCATCATCTTCATTAGTCATCATCATCGCCATCATCGTCATCCTCACCATCATCATCATCATCATCATATGATCATGGTCACGATCATCATTGTCTTCATCATCATAATCATCATCTTCATCATCCTCATCATACTCATCATCGCCACCTTCGTCATCATCTTCCTATCATCATCATCATCATTGATGATGATGATGATGATGATGATGATGATGACGAAGATGTTGTTGATGAAGAAGAGGGTGATGACAAAGATGATTATGATGATGGTGGTGGTGGTGGTGGATGATGATGAATATGAGTACGATGATGAATATGATGATGATGTTGATGGTCATCGTACTCATCATCAACATCATCATCATCATATTCATCATCATCACCATCAATCAACATCATCATCACCATCAATGGTGATGATGAGGATGATAATGATGATGTTGATATGACGTTGACGATCAAGATGATGACCTAGATGTTGATGATGATGAGGAAGAAGAGGGTGGTGACGATGATGATGATGGTGTTGATGATGACGACGACGATGATGATGATGATGATGATGATGATGGTGGTGGTGATGAGGATGAAGAAGATGATTATGATGGAGATGAAGATGTTGATGATGATGACGATGGTGATGAAGATGATGATGATGTTGATGAAGAAGATGGTGATGATGAAGAAGATGACGATGATGGAGATGTTGATGAGGAAGGGGGAGATGAAAATGATGATGAAGACGTCGATGATGATAGTGATGATGATGATGAAAAAGATGATGATGATGATGATCATCATCATCATCATCATCATCTTCATCACCATCATGATCATCATCCTCATCACCATCATCACCACCATCATCATCACCATCACCATCATCTTCATCATCATCTTCATTACCATTGTCACCATCATCTCATCATCATCATCAACATCTTCATCATCATTGTCATCTCCCCCTTCCTCATCAACATCTTAATCATCATTGTCATCTCCCCCTTCCTCATCAACATCTCCATCATCGTCATCTTCTTCATCAACTTTATGTATCCCCTTGACAAAGGAAATTAAATGAACCATATAGGATACAATAACGCATACGCGGACCTATGCGTGCGCACTATTAACCACGCGCGCACCCTTTCATGGACGCGTGCACGCTTGTACAAATTCAAATTGTTTTTGGCGCCCTTGCAGGCTTGGAATTAGCTTCGGATTGCACCTTTAGGCTCGGTCTGATTTATCTGTGATTTATGGCAGAACACATCAAATGTTGCAACTTCCTGTTTTTCACAACTAGTTTTGCATAAGCTCCACGAGTGCACTGCAGATGAAATTGCACACACTTGTCGAGCTCTGTGTGCAGGTTCTAAATATATAATTTTTTAATAGATCTGTTGTTGTTCTCTATTTTTAATTCATTTTAAACTGCACTCATGTCAAATTCATAAAAAACATAGGTCGTTTATTTGGCCTATAACTTTTGATTGGCTTACCTATTTCGAAAATGGAAAAAAACCTACACAAGAGCACAAAAATACCTACAACCTAAAAAAAAAAAATGTATTTTGAATATTTTTAGACCATAATATGGTGGGTCAACACTTGACCATGTTGTTTTAGGGCTTCACTGACTTTGGTAATTTAAAAAAATTATAAAAAGGACTTTTAAAATTTTGGAAAAATAGCCCTGCACAAGATTTTTCTGTTGCCTATGCCTCTACATATTTTTTTTCTCATAAATTGAAAATTTACATAGAAAATAGGTGGCTCAACAAAAACATGTGCATTCTGTTTTAGAAAACAAATAACATACCAATATTCGAATAATGACATTTTGGGGTGGTTATACAACGTTTCCATAAATAAAAGTTATATATTCCGGAAGCTCATCCGTTTTTCTACGTTTCATCTTTTTACACCTAATCCGAAAAAGTTTTGCAGGTACCCCTAATAATTCATTTTAATGATAATATTTCTGTTTTTTCAGAAAGTCAGTCAACTAACATGTCATAATTGGGTATCATTACCTTGCACCAGCCTTATATCTTTTTTGAAATTTTTAAGGTTCTTAAATCATAAGATTTAGACTCTTTCAAATTTTTATTTGTATTAGCTCATTATAAAATGTACCAAAACTTTAGAGTCTATTTGATTTTATGAGAATTGTTGATGATCCATTTGTTGATACTATTAGGTAACATATTATCCATACATATGTGAAAACAAATCTTAGATAGTCATTTCTCCTAAGAGAGGTTAGGTGATGCAATTAAGGCACGATTGGATGCATGGAACTACTAAGGTAGGACCCTCAAATATGAGCTAGATGTGAAACCAAAAGCAAAAGGGAGTGAAGCTATGAAACTTTCCACAAAATAGAAAAAAATGTTATCCATGGGATTTATACCAATGGATATACCTATGATATGCATATTTAGTCAAGACACCAAAAAGTGGAGATGGCTTATCTATAAACTTGTATATTTATTTGAAATTTTTGAATAGCTAATACAGCAGTTGTATATTTTTACTGATTTCTACTCTAAAAACAGAATTTGTAGAGGTTGAGTTAACATGGAAAATTCAAATTAACGACAACAAAATGTAGCTGTATTACGAATGTATTGGCTGTGTTTACTTGTACTCACAGATGTGGATTGTTAAGAAATTCCCTCGTGGCGCTGTGAATTTTAGCCTGATGAAGTCGATAAAGGAATATTATGAACTTCAAACAGTTACGGCAAAAGCAAACGCATGAAACATGTATTTTTATCACTGTTCAAGAAGATTCCGAATATTCGTTGGATGAGAACAACTTCTTGGTCAGTAGTGCGGATACTGGAACAAGATTCAGGTGCCTCTGGTATTCAGTTTTTAGTATTGGTAATGAAGTCTCTTGACAACAAAGCAAAGTCCAGTGAGAATGAACGCTATTGACATTCGAGAAGGAATAGTAATGGCCAGTGCTTTTCTCATACCTGAGAGTGGGACTGAATATATGTTGCAGAACCTCTAACTCGCGGCTGGTGACGTCGGAAAGCGACGACAGCGGCGGGCGAGCGGGAGACCAGAGGAGCGGTGGCGGGAAACTGGGGCGCTTGCAGAAATTGCAGTCGAACAGTGAAATTTTGATTAAGTTGGAAATTCGACGGCCAAGATTAAAATATCTTTAATTGATGACCACTGAACAGTCTAAATATCTTTAATAGATGTGCCCGCGGCTTTGCAACGGACTTGAATTGCAGCCATTATTTATTTTCCATGTAAATTGAGTTTGATTGTTCGCATCTCCGCATATCCCAAGCGTCTAGCAAGGAACTTAAATTTAAATTTTGTTTAGTGCAAAGAATTTCCATACATAAAGATGCACAGGGGTGCTTGCTACAACTAATAGTGAGCATACTTTGATTGTCTGTGACAGTTTAATCCATGCCCGTGTGTCTTTTGTATGGATTTTTCATTCTTTAAATCTTGCCAACGGACCGGTGAGGATAGTACTATCTGCTACACCTTTTGCATATTCTAGACATCTTAAGGTGGATCGGTCCAGACCTCCATGATATTCTCTTTACTTTGTAGCACGAGGGTTTGGAAGCAACAGCTCCTTATGGGATCATTATGTATATGTTTTGTGCCATTCCACAACACACAAGTTGTAGACACGAATCATCACACCGTGCTATTCGAAAGTGGAGGTCCACACAATGTGCAACAAGCTATCCAGATTTGTCCTCCTATAAATTTTGGATTTTACTTGTGTCTTCAAGCTGGCCCACTGGGAACATCACGACCTCCTCATTCTCATATATGACTAGATGAATATGAATGTGGATGATCTGTAGGTTCTTGCCCAAGCTCCATCTTATGTGTCTCACAAAAGTTCAACGACAATCTCTTCAATTGCACCAATCCACTAGATGCAACAATTCCATAAGGTTGTGGGTGCTTTTCGCTTAATTGTACACTGCTCCATAGGTTACCAACACAGGTACACTTCTCCATAGGTTACCCACATAGTCTACAGAGCTCTCTTCTATGGCAGTGCACCCCAAGTTAATGTGAAAATCGGTAAACACTTCTTTAAACCAAGAGGAAAACAAGTATGCTTTCTCTATAAATTGAGACATGCCTAGACTATTAGCACTAAAGAGTGATGGTTCATTCTTAGGTAGTTATTAGACCTCTGTCTTGTATCGGCGCATTACTTGTTAAGCCTTCGAGCTGTGATGGACACTTAAATTTTAAGCCTCGGGAAAGTTAATTTTAAAACATCCAACAAGTTGCTTATCGGCACACTCGGCATTAAATCTCCATCCTCTATCAAATTAAGCTATTCGAGTTACTTTTATCATAACTGAACTAAATTATAGATGCATGCATACATTTTTTTTATGAACATTATGTTGAAAGCGGTTAATTACTCCACCGCTGCATAGATGGCCGTTGAAATCTCAAAAGGGAAACACCGTCCAGATTTATTTGAAAAGCCAAAAATTAATGAAGACAAACCAAATTAGATTTTTCTTTTGACTGTTCAATTCCTTGAAGTGTCCTCCACCGCCAAACCGACTTAAGCATTAAAGGTTGAAGGGTCATTGAATTTTGAAGAGGCATCTACAGCTTGTTGTTTAACTTCGCAAGAAATCCAACAGAACAAAGCATTTAGTTCTGTAGATACGATTTTGTTACGAAGGGTCATTTAGCATTTAATGATCAATTAGGTTGAAGCACTATAAATACTTACCATTGTAATCGTGATTGATACAGATAGTGGAATACAATTATTAGCTGAAGTTAAACCTAGAATTTTACTATGTATTTCTGTTGTACTCTGTTATTTTGAGTTTGAAAACTCATATTCAATTTTGAAGTTAGTTTGTTGTAGCAATTTGAGAGATCAGAGTATATTTTTAAGTATAGATGGGTTAAATGTGTTTTATTGCTGAAACATAGTATCAGTTTAATTTTATGAATGCAAGGGTCATCAAAACAAAGTTAAATTACTAGATGCAACTATCAGCTGCGACTGTGCTTTAGATTACTGTCATCTCTGACAGTGCTGTAGATTACAATTAGCTGCAACAGTCTTGTAGGTGAAAATTTCTAGGTTTAGAGATCTGTGTGTGTTGCTGAAAGTAAGAGAAACACTTCCCTGCCTTCCCACAGTGGTATCAGAGCATGGTTACATTTTCTTTCTCATTTTTCTGTTTCGAGTAATTTGGAATTTAATTTGAGATGGCTACTAATAGCAGTGTAGTGCAGCCACAAATTCCTGTGTTGACTAAAAGAAACTATGATACTTGGTTTATTAAGATGAAAACTATCCTGTGTGCTCAGGATCTTTGGGAGTTTGTTACGATTGGGTACCCAGAACCAGCTGATCAAGTTGCTGAATTGGCTCTGTCAAATGTTGAGCATGTTCTGTTGAAGGAAAATAGTGAGAAGGACAACAAAGCTCTTGGCCTTATTTAGTAAGGCCTAAGTGAATCCATATTTTTGAAGATATCAAGTACTGAGTCTTCAAAGAAAGCTTGGGACACTCTTGAAAATTGTTATCAAGGTGTGACCAAGGTGAAGAATGTTAAGTTGCAGAACTTGAGAAGGGACTTTGAGAATTTAAAGATGAAGGATAATGAGACTGTTGATAATTCTATGACTCAAGTTATGAATATTGTAAACTAGCTGAGACAGTATGGTGAAGACCTCTCAGATCAGCGTGTGATTGAGAAATTGCTGAGACGTTTTCCAAAGAAATTTGAAGCAGTGGTTGTTCCAATTGAAGAGTTTAAAGATCTCAATCAAATGCACATTGATGATCTAACTGGTTCTTTAATTACTCATGAATCAAGAATGAACAGGTGTGATGATACTCTATTAGAAAATGCTTTTAAATCTCAGTTACATGTTACTAAAGGCAGAGGCAGAGGAAGACCTAGTAGTAGAGGAAGAGGAGGTCAAATTGTTGATCATAGTGACAGCATAAATGATTTACAATCTGAAGAGAATTTACAGCAGAATACTCCTAGCATAAGGGGGAGTAACAACAGAACATGGCAGCCAAGAAATCAAAGGTATGATAGATCTAAAGTTCAATGTTTCTATTGTAAGAAATTTGGTCATTTTGCTAACAAGTGTTGGAAGAAGCAATAACATACTAGTAAGTTGTCTACACACATTATAGAGGAGACTGAACATGAGGAGAATCCTATGTTCTTAACTTGTAATGTCACCCAGGAAAGTAAAAATAATATATGGTTCTTGGACAGTGCATGCAACAATCATATGACTAGAAATAAGGATTTATTTTGAAGTATAGATACAAGCATTCAGTCTGAAGTGAAGTTAGATAATGATAGTAAGGTAAAAGTTAATGGTAAAGGTGTGATTGTTGCATATGCCAACAATGGTAAAAGAAGAACAATACATGATGTTTATTATGTTCCTGGTTTAATGTGTAATTTATTAAGTGTTGGACAATTGTTAGAGAAGAAGTACAGAGTGTTTTTTAAGAACAAAGTATGTACTATTTATGACAAATATCCAAGTAAGCAGTTGATAGCCAAAGTAAAGATGACAAATAATAGAATGTTTCCGTTGATTATGAAGAATGATTTGACTAACTCTTTGAATGCTTATAAAACTAAGAGTTTAGATCAATCATGGTTATGGCATTTGAGGTATGGCCATTTACATTTTGGTGGCTTAGGTTTGCTACAGAAGAAGCAGATGGTAAAAGGGTTTCCCAGTATTCAACAACCAACAAGCTCATGTGAGAGTTGCATATTGGGAAAGCATCATAGAGAGAAATTCATCTCTGGAGTTTCATACAGAGGAAAAGCACCATTGGAGCTGGTACACACAGATTTGTGTGGACCAATGCAAACACCTTCTTTGCCTAGTAATGTTTATTTTATGACTTTCATTGATGATTTCAGTCGAAAAACTTGGGTGTATTTGCTAAAACAGAAATCTCAAGATTTTGATGTGTTTAAAAGCTTTAAAGCAATGGTTGAAAAGGAGATTGATAGATTTATTAAATTCTTGAGATTAGATAGAGGAGGTGAGTATATGTTAAATGATTTTGTGGAATTTTTTCAATATTATGGAATTAAAAGACAGTTTACTGCTCGCTACACTTCACAGCAAAACAGAGTGGCAGAAAGAAAGAATTGAACCATTATGAACATGGCTTGAAGTGTGACGAAGGAGAAGCATATTTCGGATGAATATTGGGGAGACATTGTTACTTGTTCAGGGTACATTCTGAACAGATGTCCAACTAAGAGCATGAAGGATCAAGTTCATCAACAATTATGGAGTGGTAAGAGTAGCAACATATTTCATTTAAGGAGTTTTGGGTGTGCAGCTTATGCACATGTACTTGAAGAGATGAGGAGAAAGTTAGATGATAAAAGTCAGAAATGTATTTTTGTTGGATATAGTGAAGAATCAAAAGCATATAGACTCTTTAATCCCATCACCAAGAAGTATGTCATTAGCATAGATGAGGTGTTTAAGGAAGAAGAAGAATGGGATGGAAGCATAGATAAGTTGGTTGCAGCGGACGCTGTTACACCTCACACAGAAGATGACGAAGATGAGCAAGGAATACATGGAGGACAATTAACTCCACAAACATCTACACCAACAGTAAAAACACCAGTCAAAACGCCCAGAACTCAAGAACGTGGTGAACCATCAAGTGTTGGTGGACGGCAAGGAATGGGATCAGAGGTAAACAATGAATCAAATCCTACATTAGCTTCATTAAGAAACAGAGTTAGAGGTCAGCAGACTAGAATTTTAAGAGAACTGTATGAGAAAAATGAAGAAGTAGATCAAGTTTCAAATTTTGCATTGATAGCATGTGATCCAGTAAATTTTGATGAAGCCGTTAAAAATGATGTTTGGATAAAAGCAATGGATGAAGAAATTGATGCCATAGAAAGAAATAATACTTGGGATCTTGTAGATTTGCTTGATAATAAAAATTGTATTGGTGTAAAATGGATTTATAAGACTAAGTTAAATGTTGATGGTGAAGTTGCAAAATATAAAGCAAGACTTGTAGCTCAGGGGTTTAGTCAACAATCTGGTATTGATTATAATGAGACATATGCACCTGTAGCCAGACTTTATACGATAAGAATGGTCTTATCTATTGCTGGTCATAATAAATGGTATGTACATCAAATGGATGTAATGTCTGCATTTTTGAATGGATATTTAGAAGAAGAGGTTTATGTGAGACAACCTCGTGGATATGAAATTGGTGGACAGGATGACAAAGTCTGCAAATTAAAGAAAGCATTATATAGATTGAAGCAGGCACCTAGAGTATGGTACAACAAGATTGATGAATATTTGAATAGTGAAGGATTCAGTAGAAGTCCAAGTGAGCCAACCTTGTATACAAAGATAAACCAAGAAGGTAAAATAATGATTGTTTGCTTATATGTTGATGATTTGATCTTCATTGGAGATATTTCAGTAGATGAGTTTAAGAAAGCCATGAAAACAGAATTTTAGATGACTGATATAGGAATGATGAAATATTTTCTTGGTATTGAAGTAACTCAATATGAGGATGGTATTTTTATCCATCAAACTAAGTATGCAAATGATGTACTAAAAAGATTCAGAATGATGAATTGTAAGCCAACTGTAACTCCAATCGCAATTGGTACAAAACTCAGTAACGAGGATGATGGGTCAAAAGATGATCCAATGTTGTATAAGAGATTGGTAGGAAGTCTCATGTACTTGACTGCAACAAGACCTGATATAGTGTTTGCAGTAAGAATGATTTCAAGATTTATGGAGTCTCCAAAGACCACCCATTGACAAGATGGAAAGAGGATCTTGAGATATATTGTTGGAACAACAAAGTTTGGTATCCAGTATACATCAAACTCAAATTTTAAGTTGATTGGATATACTTACAGTGATTTTGAAGGTTCTACAGATGATAGAAAGAGCACATCTGGATATGTATTTAGTTTTTTATTGGGATCAGTAGCATGGGCTTCAAAGAAGCAGCCCATAGTGACATTATCCTCTGCTGAGGCGGATTATGTTGTAGCAACATCAACTGCATGTCAAACTGTGTGGTTGAGAAGAACTCTTTCTGAGTTGATGCATGAACAAGATGAACCAACTCATATTTTTTGTGACAATAAATCAACCATTGCACTATCAAGAAATCGTGCGTCTTTCATAAAAGAAGTAAGCATATTGATAGAAGGTATCATTTCATTCGAGAATTGATAAACAAAAATGAAAACAGTATTGAATTTTGCAGATCAGAAAATCAGTTTGCAGACCTATTTACAAAACCTTTGGGAAAAGAGTTGTTTGAGTTTCATAGGAAAAAAATTGGGGTTTGTAAGCTGTAACATAAATCTAGTGTTAGATTTTTTTTGTTTTTCGGGTGTAGTTATTAAGGGGGAGAATGTTGGAAGCGGTTAATTACTCCACCACTTTGCATAGATGGCCGCTGAAATCTCAAAAGGGAAACACCGTCCATATTTTATTTGAAAAGCCAGAAATTAATGAAGACAAACCGAATCAGATTTTCTTTTTACTATTCAATTCCTTGAAGTGCCCTCCACCGCCAAACCGACTTAAGCATTAAAGGTTGAAGGGTCATCGAATTTTGAAGAGGGATATATAGCCTGTTATTTAACTTCTCAAGAAATCCAATAGAACAAAGCATTTAGTTCTGCAGATACGATTTTGTTATGAAGGGTGATTTAGCATTTAATGATCAATTAAGCTGAAGCACTATAAATACTTACCAAATTGTAACCATGATTGATACAGAGAGTGGAATACAATTATTAAAGCTGAAGTTAAACGCATAATTTTACTGTGAATTTCTGTTATACTCTGTTATTTTGATTTTGAAAACTCATATTTATTTTGAAGTTAGTTTGTTGTAGCAATTTGAGAGATCATAGTATATTTTTAAGTATAGATGTGTTAAATGTGTTTGATTGTTGAAACATAGTATCATTTTAATTTTATGAACGCACGGGTCATCAAAACAAAGTTAAATTACTAGCTGCAACTGTGTTGTAGATTACTGTGAGCTACGACAGTGCTATAGATTATAGTCAGCTGCAACAGTCTTGTAGGTGAAAATTTCTAAGTTTAGAGATTTGTGTGTGTTGCTGAAAGTAAGAGCAACACTCCCTTTCCTTCCCACACATTAGGCATCTCTTTGCATCAAACATCACTTTTTCATCATCAATAAGAAAACTGGAAACAATATCTCCAAAACATGTGCATGTTCACAGGCAGTATTTATTTTTGAATTCTCATAATACTGTTCATGGAAGTTGGTGGCATTGTTAGACTCCACGATTAGCCACATAAAATAATATGCAACTGAAGATATTAAACAAGAAAGCAAATAATGTCATACATAATTAATGTACACAGATATTTATGTGGTAAAACCCTTGAAAGGGAAACATCCACATCGATTCTCTTATTATTCAGAACATGAAGATTACAACAACTCTGATCACTATCTTCTCCTACCAGAATACAAGAAATAAATATATTTCTTACACACTTACTCATAACTAACCAAACTTAATTACTAGGTTAGACAATTACACAATACCCGAGAGAACTAATTGTCACCCGTTTCCAAGAGGATCTTATGATTGCGTGGAAAAAAAATTAGAAAACAAAAACTGAATAGATCAGAGTTTGGTGTAATGCTTCGAGCAAGAATTTTGTAGGTTGTTAGATTTTGTAAACCAAATGATACGCATACTATTTTCTTATTTTTATTGATAATAAATGCACTTTCTTTTCGTTCAGGTTTTGACAGAAACAGTCATTGTTGGGGATTCATATGGAGAAACATGTGTTGAATTTTTGGAAAAACTTGTCGGATTTTTATTTTTTTTAAATAAAACAAGTAATTTTTTTAAGAAACAAAACTTTACATGTTGTCCCAGCTACACATGTAGGAAGTGATGGATCCAAAGGATGAGAGTAGTGTAATATTCCCATAAGTGTTCTCATACATGCCGAAACGTAGGAAATTTAATTGTTCTAAATATCACCAATAGGTTTTTAAAAGACACTTTTTTTCTTATTAAAACAGAAACCTAAATGAAAAAAAGTGCAAAGCAAAGTGGCTAGTTAATTAGAATTGTGAAGTTTTGGATATGCAAACAGGGAATTTGCTTCAATCTTCGTTATTATTATTATTATTTTGGTTTCCTAGTGTCACCAGTCATGGACATGGACATTGCTACCAGTCATGGACATGGACATTGCCACCAATTACATGATAATTGCAATATTTTTTTATTACCTACCAGCATAGATCCATCTTAAACTTGTATCTATCAAGCATAGAGAGGGATCCAATTTCTTGAAGTGTATTTCTTTTTTTAAATTTAAACTCAAGAAATTTGATCTCTTTTGATTGATAGATCCGGGTTTAAATTTTAAGTTTTTATTTTATAAATGAACATCTATTTTTTAATTACTTTTCATAATATTTTATTTTATGAACCAACATGGATTTTTTTTAAAAAATACACTGAGAGGGATCCAATTTCTTGTGTATTTCTTTTTTTAAATTTAAACTCAAGAAATTTGATCTCTCTTGATTGATAGATCCGGGTTTAAGTTTTATTTTTACTTTATGAGCCGATATGGATTTTTTTTTAATTATTTTGTTACAAACGTTACAACATCTCCCCCATACTGAGCTGTAAAGCACCTAATTTCACATGCATAGAAACAATTTGCTATTACGCTTTAAAATCACAAAATGCAAGCAAATATACAGAAACTTTGCCTAGATTTGGATATTATATTCGTGGTTTATAAGAAGAAATTCAACATAAACAAAGTAATTATGAATTGCCGAGGATCCCCGAGCTTCGGAAATTACCTATGAATATTTTTGTGAGTATTGAGCAGTTATGAATTGGCAAGGATCCCCTGAGCTTCAAAAATTACTTTCAAAACATTTTGCGAGTATTGTTTTGATACAGTTTTTTTCCAACCCTTTAGAGGCCAAGATAAGATGGGGTTTGCGGGTATAGGTAACCTCGTTCGAGAGTATTAATTAAAAATACAGACAGAAAGGAAAATCGGAAATTTGAAATGTATTATACAATTAAATTAAAACAATCTTAATTGTACGTGCTCAAAAGAATAATAAATAAAAATACATTGTAAGGCAAATTGTTTGTGCACAATTTCCGAATCATCACTGTGAAATTCACTGTACATGACTGCAAAACACTCAGCTCAGTAGAAAAAAACCCGTATAATGCTGATATCTAAAAGCTACGGATATACTTGCAAAGCTAAAGCTATCCATAGTATCAAAAACTTCAATCACCAAACTAATTTGCACACTATGTTACTATGTTACATTTGCACTGCACTGGTTTGCAATCATTTGCAAATTGACATCATGAAACTGTGTTACATTTGCAACCGTAAGCAGAACAATTGACATTCAAATATAACATTTGATGATCGGTAAATGTACAAATCCCCCAAACACATAACCTAAGGAGATTAATATCACATGTCATTTATTTCAAGTCGAAATGTGAAATCCACAAACTTTGTATTTCGCTCTTCATATGCAGTTGTTAATCGCTACATAGGAAACTTTGTTGGTGTTGCAGGGTTCCAAATATTAGGAACAAAGTAATACAACTCAGCAAACGATTTGGACAGCAGATCTGAAGATCCCATAGATCAATCCATAATCACTGAGTTGTTGCATCATTGCATTGGTTGATCTACAAGCTCATTTATTGTACCCAAAAAGGATTTGATTTGTCGTGGCTGAAGATGAATATGAAGAAGGGGAAGAGGAAACCACATAATAGTTGAAGGATTTAGATCATGTTAACACTGATCTAATGGAGTGGGCAACGAAGAGGTAATGGCTTCTTTCGCCTGCCCTCTTTTCCGGATGTTTCTCCTCAATTGAGTAGTCGTAGGATAAAAATACCAATCATCACACGTCCATTCATTATAATAATAATATTAATAAATACCAATCTAGTGAGGTCATTTGCTAAAAGTATATTCCCTTCCTTGGCAGGGATAAAAATACCAATCATCACACGTCCATTCATTATAATAATAATATTAATAAATACCAATCTAGTGAGGTCATTTGCTAATAAACAATAGCAATACGTCATCTTCTCTGAGGTCGTTTATTGAATACAAAATAGCAATACGTCATATTCTTTGAGGTCATTTATTAAATAGAATAATAGGAAGAATATTCTTCAAAGTATTTATACATTTAATTTGGATATGTTTTTTTGGTTGTATGTGTTCTCTATTATATGTTGTGTGTTCGGCAATTTTTTTATGCACTTCAAAGTTTACTTTCAATTAACGTTCAACGTGGATAAAAAAAAAGTATCTTCAACCAATGTTTATCATAGTTGTCACATATCTAAACTCTAAATATTTTATGATATGATGAAAACATTTTGTTTTATTTTTATTGTAAAGTTTTATGATTATTGACCAAGTGGGGTCAATGATGACTGCAATTAATTATTTTGCATATTTTATTATTAACAAATAAAAGTAGAGACAAACATCTAAATGAAACTGTTGAATGAGTGTTCACTGACCTACTAGGAAGAATGGATTGTGGTGGAGAGCAAACTGACACTTGGCAGCATCCTCAACTCATTTCTAACTGTTGTAGGGGGGAACTTCCCTATTTTTATGGTCATGTTCTCCAAGAAAGTGAAACTGAGCAGGTGGCTCATTTACTAAATAAACTGACCAAAGACCTAGGAATACTACTTATCTACCCATCGAATTCAGTAGGAGGCTGTTCATTGTTATCTTGTGATAATTTCTGAGTACAAGAGATTTGATGAGGGGAAAGTTAGAAGTGAACTAAGACTGCATTCTGAACAAGTGTAGCCACATTATTGAGTTCAATATTGCTAAAAGGAGGAAGTACTACTACTAAGTGCTACTGCTGAGTTGCAAAGGAATTTATTCCATTATTCCACATAGCATCTTCGTCCTGGTGGTTCAGTGAATAGGCTCGGGAGTCCTAAGGCAAGTAACTTGGCTGTCTTCAGAAGCAGGTTGGGTGGAACAGGCTCCTTTGGCTGTTTGTTTCTTCTTCTACAATTACCAGGTTCAGATTGTGTTATCTTATTTACTTCTGTCAAGTTAGTAAAATAAACCTGAATGTTTTATGTTATCAATTTTTTAATTAAATCTTAGATATTTTGTACTGTTAATGAATATTTTTACTTCTGTCAATTATAACAATTAGGATAAAATGCATTTTGGATGATATAGTTAAATGATAGAATGATTGAATAATAATGTTTCCTTGCATTTTTCCACACACCGGTTACAGTGTCGTACTCTAGTACAGGGAAGAGAATTTAGAATAGATCACATTATTTCAGTACTGTAATACTGTCCCGTTTTAGTAGACATCTTAGAATTTAAATAGGAAACACATATATTTTCATTGTACACGTTTAATAGTTAAACCCTTGATTTTATTCATATCAGATCATTATTCTAGCTATGTCTCATACGAATGTTATGTTATAGCAAACATATTTATTTCAACTCAAATAATTTATACAGAGGATTATCCAAACTCACTATATATGTAATAACAATTCATGCATTGAATTATACATTACAGAAAATATGTATAAGCTAAACAATGACATTAAAATACTTTTAACATTGAAACTCGTAAGTAAATCTTTTATAACAAAAACAAAGTAAATACTATAGCAAAGATATAGTATATTATACATTAACAGTATGAAAACATTTTATCAATGTAAACTTTCAAATACAATTTAAATATTAAATACAGGATATAGCAACCATTAAATCCATGTGATTTCCACGGTTCAAACCCTAATCGTAAGCTTCTTTTAGCCTTTCAGTAAATATTTCTTTTGTATACTAAAACAGAGGAGTGAAAACACGACCAGGGTTCGAAACCCTTAACCAAGATTTTAAACATAGCAAAGTTTCTCGCAGTAGGGTTTACAACCTAGCCATTATGGCTTGTTTATAAAAGCAAAACTAGAACTTATAACTTTTCAAAGTACATTGACAGGCTCTACCCTAAACATTCTTTTTAACCTTTAGACTTTACAAATAACATTTGAAATGTCGAATGATTACTCTATGACTGTCAAACATTTTATTTTTCACAGAACTATGTTCATGCTTGCATTTCAAAATAAAAACAATATGAGTTATGATCTAGGGTTCAACCCTCCCTACTTTACATCATAAACCAGAATCGGTTTCCAAAACCATTCTTCAATATTTCTTAACAAAACAACTTAATCATTGTCGAATAAGTACTTCTGGACAGTGGACCAAACACGTCGATTTTGAAACAGTTTTTCTTATTTCAAAACTCAAAACCAAACATCTTATAGCAATAAGAAGAAATCATTGAGAATCCAACGAGAGCTCTACAAGCTCAGGAGCAAAACTCTCCAAATCCTAACACTACCTTTCGGCATGTACATTGTACAATAGGCCTTATAGGTCCCTCGCACGAAGTTGAGGGACCCTTTTGGTACAATTGTGCATTCGGAAAATGCGCGAGTATTCAGTAAAACCAAAACGCGCGAGCATTTCGTAGAACTAGGCATGGGTGGGCTCCGATCTTTCCATGTTAGTTAACATGTAGGATAGGATTCCATAACACGCACGCGTTATGGATCACTATAACGCATGCACGTTATGGATCACTAAAATGCGTGCGCATTATGGATAATCTATAACGCGCGCGTGTTATTGTAATCATCAAAACCTTATTCAATAGTTTATTTAATAGTTTCTATGGTTTAGGAGGTTAAATAGGTATTTGGTGTTAGGGGCTTAGGGATTAGAGATGCGGGGTGGTTAGTGGTGGGGGAAGGGGGATTAGGAGAGAGCGAGAGGGGGGGAGAGAGAGAGAGAGAGGTGTAGAAGCAAGGAAGAGAGAGTGAGAGAGGGGGGGGGGTATTTAGGGGTAAGGCTAGGGAGGGGTTAACGAGGGGGGGGAGAGAGAGAGAGAGACTGAGAGAGGGGGTTGGTAATGGTTAGGGGGGGAAGGAGGGAGAGAGAGAGGGAGAGAGAGAGAGAGAGACTGAGAGAGGGGGTTGGTAATGGTTAAGGGGGGGAAGGAGGGAGAGAGAGAGAGAGAGAGGAGAGGGTGTTAGTTGTAGGGAGTGAGAAAGAGAGATGGGAGGTGTGGTTAGAGGTAGGAGGAGGTGTAGGGAAGAGAGAGAGACGGAGAGAGCCTGGGTTAGTAACGGATAGGGAGAGGAGGGGACAGAGATAGAGAGGAGGGGGTTTTGGGAAAAGGGGAGTAGCAGAGAGATAGAAAGAGAAGGATGGTTAGGGATGGGGGAGAGGTTAGGGAGAGGAAGAGCAGGTTTAGATGATGATGATGAAGATCATGATGAAGATGATGATAATGATGCTAATGATGATAATGATGATGAAGATGCTGATGATGATGCTGCTGATGATGACGATGACGATGATGATGATGAAGATCATGATGAAGATGATGATGATGATGTTGATGATGACGATGATGATGATGACGATGATGATGATGAAGATCATGATGAAAATGATGATGATGATGATGATGATGATACTGATGATGATGCAAATCATGACGAAGATGATGATGATGATGAATATGGTGATGATGATGATGATGATGATGATGATGATGATGACGATGACGACGACGACGACGATGATGATGATGACGACGACGACGATGATGATGATAATGATGATGGTGATGAGGATGATGATGATGATGATGATGATGATGATGAAGATGACGATGATGATGATAAAGATGAATATGTTGGTGTTGGTTATGATGATGAGGATGATGATGATGATGACGAAGATGATGATGATGAAGTTGATGATGAAGATCATGATGATGACGATGATGATGATGATGATGATTATGATAATGATGAAGAGGATGAAGATGATGGTGATGACAACCACAACGATGATGATGAAGATGATGATTATGATGAGGATGATGATGAGTAAGATGGAGATGACGATGATGATGATGACGATGGCGATCAGGATGATGATGATGATGAAGATGATGATGCTAGTAATGATGAAAATGAAGACGATGAAGATGATGGTGATGACAACCACAATGATGATGAAGATGATGATGATGATGATGAAGACGATGAAGATGATGGTGATGACAACCACAACGATGATGATGAAGATAATGATGATGAGGATGAGGATGATGAGGAAGATGGAGATGACGATGATGAGGATAACGATGGTTATGAGAATGATGATGATGATGAAGATAATGTTGAAGATGACGATGATGATGATGATGATGATGAAGATGAAGATGATGGTGATGGAGATGATGATGATGATGGTGATGATGTTGATGATGATAATGATGATGATGAAGATCATGATGAAGATGACGATGATGATGAAGATGATGAAGAGGATGAAGATGATGGTGATGACAATCACAATGATGATGATGATGAGTAAGATGGAGATGACGATGATGTTGATGACGATGGTGATGAGGATGATGATGATGATGATGATGAAGATGATGATGAAGATGACGATGCTGATAATAATGAAGATGAAGACGATGAAGATGATGGTGTTGACAACCAAAATGATGATGAAAATGATGATGATGATGAAGATGATGAAAATGATGGTGAGATGATGATGATGATGAAGACGATCAAGATGATGGTGATGACAACTATAACGATGATGAGGAGGAGGAGGAGGAGGAGGAAGATGGAGGTGACGATGATGATGATAACGATGGTGATGAGGATGATGATGATGATGAAGATGATGATGATGAGGACGATGCTGATGATGATGAAGATGAAGATGATGGTGATGGAGATGATGATGATGATGATGGTGGTGGTGGTGGTTATGATAAAGAAGAGGATGATGATGATGACGACGATGATGATGATGATGATGATGATGATGATGATGATGATGATGATGATGATGACGACGATCATCATCATCATCATCATAATCATCATCGTCATCTTCATCATCATCATCATCATCCTCATCATCATCATCATCCTCATCACCATCATATTCATCTTCATCATCATCATTTCCATATTCATCATCATCATAATCATCATCATCATCCTCATCTTCATCATCTTCATCATCATTGTTGTGGTCATCATCACCATTATCTTCATCGTCTTCATCATCATCATCGTCATCATGATCATGATCATGATCATGATCATCATCTTCATCATCATCATCATCATCATCATCATCATCTTCATCTTCATCTTCATCATCATCATCATCTTCATCGTGATATTCACCATCATCATCATCTTCATCATATTCATCACCATCATCTTCATTGTTTTCATCATCATCATCATCCCCATCACCATCATCATCATCATCATCGTTGTCATCATCATCATCATCATCGTTTTCATCGTCATCATTATCATCATGGTGATGACGACCACAACGATGATGATGAAGATGAAAATGATGATGATGATGATGATGATGATGATGATGATGACGATGACAACGATGATGATGATGATGATGATGATGATAATGAGGAAGATGGAGATGCTGATGATGATGATGAAGATGGTGATGAGGAGGACGATGATGATGAAGATGATGATGAAGATGACGACGATGATGATGGTGATGATGAGGATGATGATGATGTTGAGGATGATGAGGAGGATGATGAAGATGATGATTTTGATGATGATGGTGATGATGATGATGATGATCACCATCGTCATCATCATCATCATCATCCTCTTCTTTATCATCACCACCATCATAATCATCATCATCATCATCATCATCACCATCATCTTCATCTTCATCATCATCATCATCATCATCTTCACCATGATGGGAGGTGTGGTTAGTGGTAGGTGGATTTGTAGGGAAGAGAGAGATAATGAGAGAGACGGGGTTCATAAAGGATACGGAAAGGAGGGGAGAGAGATATAGAGAAGGGGGTTTTTGTATAGGGGGAGTAGTGCAGAGATAGAAAGAGTAGGATGGTTAGGGAGAGGGATAGGGGATTGAGAGAGAGAGAGAGAGGATGCGTAGAAGCAGGGAAGAGAGAGTGAGAGATGGGGGGTTAGTTAGGGGTAAGGGGCAAGGAGGGGGGTTAGCAAGGAGGAGATATAGAGAGAGACTGAGAGAGGGGGTTAGTAATGGTTAGCGGGGGAAGGAGGGAGAGAGAGAGAGGAGAGGATGTTAGTTGTAGGGAGTGAGAAAGAGAGATGGGAGGTATGGTTAGAGGTAGGAGGAGGTGTAGGGAAGAGAGAGAGAGACTGAGAGAGCCTGGGTTAGTAAGGGCTAGGGAGAGGAAGGGAGAGAGATAGAGAGGAGGGGGTTTTGGGATAAGGGGAGTAGCAGAGAGATAGAAAGATTAGGATGGTTAGGGATGGGGGAGAGGTGAGGGAGAGGAAGAGCAGTTTTAGATGAAGAAATTAATGAAGAAAAATTGAATCAGATTTTTTTTTTTACTATTCAATTCCTTGAAGTGCCCTCCACTGCCAAACTGACTTAAGCATTAAAGGTTGAAGGGTCATCGAATTTTGAAGAGGCATCTATAGCCTGTTATTTAACTTCTCAAGAAATCCAATAGAACAGAGCATTTAGTTATGCAGATACGATTTTGTTACGAAGGATGATTTAGCATTTAATGATCAATTAAGCTGAAGCACTATAAATACTTACCAAATTGTAATCGTGATCGATAAAGAGAGTGGAATACAATTATTAAAGCTGAAGTTAAACCCATAATTTTACTGTGAATTTTTGTTATACTCTGTTATTTTGAGTTTGAAAACTCATATTTATTTTGAAGTTAGTTTGTTGTAGCAATTTGAGAGATCAGAGTATATTTTTAAGTATAGATGTGTTAAATGTTTTTTATTGTTGAAACATAGTATCATTTTAATTTTATGAACGCACGGGTCATCAAAACAAAGTTAAATTACTAGCTGCAACTATGTTGTAGATTACTGTGAGCTGCGACAGTGCTGTAGATTACAGTCAGCTGCAACAGTCTTGTAGGTGAAAATTTCTGAGTTTAGAGATCTGTGTGTGTTGCTGAAAGTAAGAGAAACACTCCCTTTCCTTCCCACACATTAGGCATATCTTTGCATCAAACATCACTTTTTCATCATCAATAATAAAACTTGAAACAATATCTCCAAAACATGTGCATGTTCACAGGCAGTATTTATTTTTGAATTCTCATAATACTGTTCATGGAAGTCGGTGGCATTGTTAGACTCCAAGATTAGCCACATAAAATAATATGCAGCTGAAGATATTAAACAAGAAAGCAAATAATTCCATACATAATTAATGTACACAGATATTTATGTGGTAAAACCCTCGAGAGGGAAACATCCACATCGATTCTCTTATTATTCAGAACATGAAGATTACAACAACTCTGATCACTATCTTCTCCTACCAGAATACAAGAAATAAATAAATTTCTTACACACTTACTCATAACTGACCAAACTTAATTAGTTAGACAATTACACAATCACCAAGAGAACTGGTTTTCACCCGTTTCCAAGAGGATCTTATGATTGCGTGGAAAAAAAATTAGAAAACGAAAACTGTAGAGATCAGATTTTGGTGTAATGCTTCAAGCAAGAATTTTGCAGGTTGTTAGATTTTGTAAACCGAATGATACGCATACTATTTTCTTATTTTTATTCATAATAAATGCACTTTCTTTTAATTCAGGTTTTGACAGAAACAATCATTGTTGGGGATTCATATGGAGAAACATGTGTTGAATTTTTGGAAAAACTTGTTGGATTTTTTTTTTTTAAATAAAACAAGTAATTTTTTTAAGAAACAAAACTTTACATGTCCCAGCTACACATGTAGGAAGTGATGGATCCAAAGGATGAGAGTAGTGTAATATTCCCATAAGTGTTCTCATACATGCCGAAACGTAGGAAATTTAATTGTTCTAAATATCACCAATAGGTTTTTAAAAGACAATTTTTTTCTTATTAAAACACAAACCTAAATGAAAAAAAGTGCAAAGCAAAGTGGCTAGTTAATTAGAATTCAGAAGTTTTGGATCTGCAAACATCGAATTTGCTTCAATCTTCGTTATTATTATTATTATTTCGGTTTCCTATTGTCACCAGTCATGGACATGGACATTGCCACCAGTCATGGACATGGACATTGCCACCAATTACATGATAATTGCAATATTTTTTTATTATGTACCTGCATAGATCCATCTTAAACCCGTATCTATCAAGCACCGAGAGGGATCCAATTTCTTGAAGTGTATTTCTTTTTTTAAATTTAAACTCAATAAATTTGATCTCTTTTGATTGATAGATCTGGGTTTAAGTTTTAAGTTTTTATTTTATAAACGAACATCTATTTTTTTATTACTTTTCATAATATTTTATTTTATGAACCAACATGGATTTTTTTTTTAAATACACCGAGAGGGATCCAATTTCTTGTGTATTTCTTTTTTTAAATTTAAACTCAAGAAATTTGATCTCTCTTGATTGATAGATCCGGGTTTAAGTTTTATTTTTATTTTATGAGCCGATATGAATTATTTTATTTATTTATTTTGTTACAAATGTTACAACATCTCCCCCATACTGAGCTGTAAAGCACTTAAATTCACTCAGTACAATTAATGCAATTTGTTATTGCATTGGGATATTTTCTTATGCATAGAGACAATTAATACAAGCAAATATACAGAAACTTTGCCTAGATTTGGATATTATATTCATGGTTTATAAGAAGAAATTCAACATAAACAAGTAATTATGAATTGCCGAGGATCCCTGAGCTTCGAAAATTAGCTATGAATATTTTTGTGAGTATTGAGCAGTTATGAATTGGCAAGGATCCCCTAAGCTTCAAAAATTACTTTCAAAAAATTTTGCGAGTATTTTTTTGATACAGTTCTTTTTCCAACCCTTTAGAGGCCAAGATAAGATGGGGTTTACGGGTATAGGTAACCTCGTTCGAGAGTATTAATTAAAAATACAGACACAAAGGAAAATCGGAAATTTGAAATGTATTATACAATTAAATTAAAACAATCTTAATTGTACGTGCTCAAAGGAATAATAAATAAAAATACATTGTAAGGCCAAATTGTTTGTGCACAATTTCTGAGTCATCATTGTGAAATTCACTGGACATGACTGCAAAACACTCAGCTCAGTAGAAAAAAACCTGTATAATGTTGATATCTAAAAACTATAGATATACTTGCAAAGCTAAAACTATACATAGTATCAAAAACTTCAATCACCAAACTAATTTGCACACTATGTTACTATGTTACATTTGCACTGCACTAGTTTGCAATCATTTGCAAATTAACATCATGAAACTGTGTTACATTTGCAACCAGATGTAAGCAAAACAATTGACATTGAAATATAACATTTGATGATCGGTAAATGTACAAATCCCCCAAACACATAACCTAAGGAGATTAATATCAAATGACTTGAAGTAATGGAGAATTAATAAGACAGATAGATGAACTACAGTTTATTTAATGCAGATCATATTTCTGCAGTGATTGTTGTAACCGTTTTCTGAATGCTTCAGTCAATATAAATGGATTGAGTGTTACTCTCCGTATTCATTCTGTTTTCCTCAAATGTGCTCTGTTTTCTCCATTGCACTGCATTTTGTTTCTTCTGTTTAACTTGGTATCAGAGCCGGTTGTTTTGGAGAGCCCACGCTAGTGTGATCTTTGTTGGGCTGTGAAAGCTGTGAGGACCGCGTGGAGGAAGAAATCGCTGGTCTGCGCTAGTGTAAGTGATGAGTGCAAGCTTTAAAAGAGATGGATTCGATTTTGAAATTGTAGGAGGACAGATGGCCCGTGTGAAGAAGAGGAGCGCCAGTTTTTGTGTGGATACACCTGAAGATTGAAACGCAGAGTGAAGAGATCGAGCCATCATTTGCTGAAACTCTTTTGTGGATACGTATTGACCGGCGTGGAGAACATTTCTGCCTGTTGTGAGAATCGTTGGTGTGGTTATTTGGATCCCAGCCCAGGTCAGAGCCTGGATCCCTCCCCGTCCACAGTCCAGAAATCGTTGGAGAGGAAATCGCTGGTGGTGAAATCGCTGCTAAATCCTTGCACAACTGAGAAGGAGATCTGCTGGTAAAGAACAGAAAGAAGGAGTTGCTGAAATGTCAAATCCATTGGCAGAGACCTATCTCAATGAGGCCAACAAATTGATGGCTCGAATTTCATAAACTGGAAATTCAAAATGCAGACCCTGATGGAAGGCTATGGTGTCTGGACAATCACCAATGGAGATGAAGCGAAACCTGTAGCAGCTGCGGGTGGAACACCAGCACAAATTCAAGACTGGGATAAGCGCGAGAACAAAGCCAAGGTACTATTACGAATGTCTATTAAAGATAGTATTATTCCACATATCAGAGAAGCTAAAACTTCTGCTGAAACATGGACAACACTTAAAGATATGTATGAAACTAGCAATACAAACCGTCTGCTTTTCTTAAAAACTAAATTGCTAGGAATTAAGATGGATGCAAATGAGTCTGTTAGTTCTTTCTTGGGTCGTCTCAAAAAGGTAAAAGATAAGCTAGGAGACATAGGAGAAAAGGTCTCTAGCATTGATCTCGTAACAATTACATTGAATGGTATGCTAGAGGACTACCATATGTTTATAACAGGTCTCACAACAAGGGAGAAACCTCCTACTTTTGAAGAGCTGACAGGTATTTTGCTGCAAGAAAAAGAGAGGCGTGGGAACTTTAAGCCTCAAGATTCAGGTTTGGCATTGTGGTCAAATAAGAGATCTCCGAGAGGGAGATCAGGAGAAAGAGGCAGAGGAGGCAGGTCATCACAGAGTAGAGCTCCTCAAAGACCGAATCAAGGTATGCCATCTAACAGGAATGAGTCAAAAAGTTGTTTTATTGTGGTCGACCTGGACATCTTATTAAATACTGTTATAAGAAAAAGAATGATGAGGCTAGGAATAGACAACCTAGAAAACATTCAGGTCATTTTGCTGAAGACTCTTCACCACATGATCTAAAATTGTTTATGGCTAGAGATGAAATTGCTGATAAGATTTCTGAAACGCCAAACTTTGACTCAAGGGATCTTAGATTGTTTGTGTCTAATGCTGCTTTATATGCTGAAATTGATGATATTGATGCTTGGTTTGTTGACTCCGGAGCATCAATGCATATGACTTGTAATAAGAAGTGGTATACTAACTATAAAGAAACACAGAATGGTGCTAGTATATATCTTGGTGATGACCATGCTTATCATATCAAAGGATACGAAGATATTCCAGTGACATTGCCGAATGGTAGTGTTCGTCACATCCGCAATGTGGTGTATGTGCCAGGGATAAAGAAAAATCTGATATCTGTGTCTACTATTACAGATTAGAATTTGAAGGTTGAATTCTTCAAAAACTACTGCATAGTGAAGGACTTACTGGACCAACACAAAACTCTTGCAAAGGGAGTTAGAGTAGGAGGCCTATACAAACTTGATGTTACTAGTAAAGAGCATTACGCATTAACTTCTGCGATCATGCCAACAGAGAGTCTTTGGCATCAAAGGTATGGTCACATCAATCATCAAGATTTATTGTTATTATTGAAGCATAATATGGTTGAAGGACTTCCCATGTTAAAAAATCTGAACATTCCTTGTGAAGGATGTGCATTAGGAAAGATGCACAAAAAATGAATTTCCTTCTAATCCTGATAAGAAAAAAAGAGATGTGTTAGATCTTGTGCATAGTGATGTTTGCGGGCCTATGCAGACTAGATCTTTAGGAGGTGCATTTTATTTTCTGCTATTTATTGATGATTGCACAAGATACACATGGGTTTACTTTCTTAGAAGAAAGAGTGATTTTTTTGAGTACATTAAGGAGTTCTGAAACATGGTTGAAAAACAGACAGAAAAATCCATTAAAATCCTTCGTTCAGATCAAGGGGGAGAGTATAAATCAGGAGACTTCAACAAATATTGCAAAGATAATGGAATAGTACAACAGTTTACAGTGCCCAGCACTCCACAGCAGAATGGAGAACTGTTGAAAGGAAAAATAGGACCCTGGTAGAGTGTGCACGCAATATGATGAAAGGTAAGAGTCTCTCAAATACCTTCTGGGGTGAAGCCATAAATACTGCTGTTTACTTAAAGAATAGAAGTCAAACTAGGAGTCTTGATAATATTACTCCTTTTGAAGCTTTGTATGGTTTCAAACCAGTAGTTCAGAATTTGAAAGTTTTTGGGTGTACAACTTTTGCACATATTCCAAAGGAAAATAGGAAGAAACTGGATGCCAAAGCCATTAAATGTATCTTCATAGGTTACTGTTCTCAATTCAAAGCATATAAATTGTTTGATCCTTCTACTCACAAGGTATTTGCAAGTAGAGATGTACTCTTCCATGAACAGGAAACAGAAATTTCAGAGAACAGCAACCAAAGCCATGAGGAATGGCATAGAGTTCTTGATGAACCAGTTCTTGATGAAGGGGTTACACAAGAACAGCAAACTATATTACAGCAGCCAAACATACAGGAACAGCAACAATAGCAAGAGGGATTCAGTGATACAAACAGTCCAAACTCAACTAGTGATGAAGACAAAAGTTCACACAGTGAAGAGGAAGGTAATCAACAGCTAAGAAGATCTTCAAGACAGGTTCGAGCTCCTGAAAGGTACAAAGACTATGCCCTTATGAGTAGCATTTCGAATGTCATAGAACCCATTAGTTTTGATGAAGTCAATGCACATGATGAATGGAGAAATGCAATGGAGGAGGAATATGAATCAATAATGAAAAACAATACCTGGGAATTGACTTAATTGCCTGAACATAAAAAGCCAATAGCATGCAAATGGCTACACAAACCCAAGTTTAAATCAGATGGTAGGATAGACAAATATAAGGCTAGATTGGTGGCAAAGGGGTATTCACAAATAGAAGGTATTGACTATGCTGAAACATTTGTACCTGTATCTAAATTGAATACTATCAGATTATTAATTGCCTTAGATACAAAGTATAATTGGAAGCTAAACCAATTAGATGTTAAATCTTCCTTCTTGAATGGTGAGTTAAAAGAGGAGGTGTACCTTACTCAACTTGAAGGGTTTGTGGAAAAAGGGCAAGAACACTTAGTGTGTAAGTTAAAGAAAGCATTGTATGGACTAAAACAGGCACCTAGGTCATGGTATGAGAAGATAGACTCTTTCTTTCTTCAACAGGGATTGATGAGGAGCAAGAGTGATCCAAATCTATATATCAAATGTGATGAGCAGGGGTATATAGTATTGATTTCTGTATATGTTGATGATTTAATAATTATAGGAAATGCAGAGAATCTGATTGATGAAACCAAGGAGCAGCTGTCACAAGTTTTTGATATGAAAGATCTGGGTGAGCTTCATTACTGTCTAGGTATTGAAGTTTGGAGGAATGCAGGTCAAACATTTGTTTGTCAAAGTAAGTATGTCAGAGATGTACTTCAAAGATTTAAAATGGATCAGTGTAAATCATCTACTGTTCCCATGCAGCAGAATGTGAAACTCTCTTGTGCTGATGATTCAAAGGAGGTGAATGCTACAATGTACAGACAGATGGTGGGTAGTTTGAATTATCTCACAACAACTAGACTTGACATTGCATATTCTGTGAGTATGCTAAGCCAGTTTATGGAAAAACCTCAAGAAAGCCATTGGAATGCAGCAAAGACGGTACTCAGGTATCTAAGAGGAACACTTGACTTTGGTATTAAATATACTGATGCTTCTGTTGTTGAGTTGACAGGTTATTCAGATTCTGATTGGGCTGGGAATCCGGATGATCGAAGATCAACCAATGGATATGCATTTAGCATAGGATCTGGAGTTGTTTCATGGAGCAGTAAAAAGCAGCCTACTGTATCTCTGTCCTCTACTGAAGCAGAATACAAGGCCTTGTGTGCAGCTACCTGTGAAGTTGTTTGGATGAGAAGACTTCTTCAAGATGTCAGAAAAGAACAAAAGGAACCTACAGTAATCAAATGTGATAACCAAAGTACAATCAAGTTGGAAAATAATCCCATCTTTCATGCAACGACAAAGCATGTTGATGCTCAAAATCATTTTGTTAGAGAGAAGCTACAATCCAATGAAATAGATCTCATATATTGTAATACTTGTGAAAATACTGCTGACATTTTCACAAAGCCTCTCGGAAATATCAAATTTGAATTGTTTAGGGAAATGTTAGGTGTAGATGTTAATCCATTCTCCATTAAGGGGAAGAGTTGAAGTAATGGAGAATTAATAAGATAGATAGATGAACTACAGTTTATTTAATGCAGATCCTATTTCTGCGGTGATTATTGTACCGTTTTTTGAATGCTTCAGTCAATATAAATGGATTGAGTGTTACTCTCCGTATTCATTCTGTTTTCCTCAAATGTGCTCTGTTTTCTCCATTGCACTGCATTCTGTTTCTTCTGTTTAACTAAATGTCATTTATTTCAAGTCGAAATGTGAAATCCACAAACTTTGTATTTCGTTCTTCATATGCAGTTGTTAATCGCTACATAGGAAACTTTGTTGGTGTTGCAGGGTTCCAAATATGAGGAACAAAGTAATACAACTTAGAAAACGATTTGGACAGCAGATCTGAAGATCCCATAGATCAATCCATAATCACTGAGTTGTTGCATCATTGCATTGGTTGATCTACAAGCTCATTTATTGTACCCAAAAAGGATTTGATTTGTCGTGGCTGAAGATGAATATGAAGAAGGGGAAGAGGAAACCAAATAATAGTTGAAGGATTTAGATCATGTTAACACTGATCTAATGGAGTGGGCAATGTAGAGGCAATGGCTTCCTTCGCCTGCCCTCTTTTCGGGATGTTTCTCCTCAATTGAGTAGTCGTGGCTTCCTTCGCCTGCCCTCTTTTCGTGATGTTTCTCCTCAATTGAGTAGTCGTAGGCATCTTTATTGATGTTTATGGACTAAATTCAATAAATTAGTTCGTGAAGGAAGGAAGCAACAGTGAGTGAAGGCTTCGGAGAATGAATGGAAGGAAAAAGCAAGTTAGAGACGGGTTACAAAGAGCATAAGATAACAAGTATTTGAGCTTTCCATTTGCAGATGTGAGTGTGAACCCGACAATGTAGTTCCAAATTGCACACATGGGGTATTGTGCAATTTCTGTTGTTTGTTGGGCGGAGCAGCATCTTTTTAAGTGGCGGGTAATGATAATGGAGTGGAAGTGGAAGAAAGACAGCATGAGCTCATCTGCTTTAACATGGAGTATTGTGCAAATTGTGTTGTTTGTTGTGCAAAGCAACATCTTTTTAAGTGGTCGATGAACAAGATAAGTGTAGTTAACCACTTAGTTTTGTGGAAATGATTGGTTGTTAAACAAAGATTAAACATTAAACTAATTAATGTAATCATAAAAAGAAATAGTATTTTATGTTATTTTATTGTTTATATTAATTAGTTTAATGTTTATGTTCCTTTATTGTTTATATTAATTAGTTTAATGTTTAGACTTTGTTTTAAAATTATCCATCTCCACAAAACTAAGTGGTTGGCTATGCCTATGGGTGTTCACAGGCCACTTTACTTGTTGCTGTGTTAGTCTTAACCATTTGTTTAAATCCTAATCAACATCCATTTGAGCATAACAAGATACAACGACCATGAAATGAATCCCCACTATACACTTGTTACACTCAAGATTACTTAATCTTGTTGATCCATTCAAGGAAGTCCAAAATATCAGATAATATCTAAACATCTATCATTGTAATTAATAAATTACAAGAAAAAAAATGAAAATTACTATTTATTAATGATTGATTATTAATAAGTTTATAGTTTTGTTAATTTATTTATGCTTCTGTACTTGAAAAGAAACAATTTCGGAAGAGAGAAAAATAGTTTAATAGACAACATAACTTCTAAACATGCTTAAAAGAACTAATTTTGGCATAAGAAATAAATGTAGTTTCCTTATCGCTAAAATCTACAACTCGATGTTTTAGTGGGCATAGCGAAGTTGAATCCGAAAGTATGAAAGCGAAATGATTTATGTTTAGTACCAGATCTTAGACATCAGGAGCGTAAGCTTGATGGGTATTGAGATATGAAATGTCCATAGAATTCAAACACAAATAGTAAGATGTAACAAGCAGGTACCAAAGGTGAATAGTGGACCATGGCAATGTATTGGAACTGCTTCTTCCCAACAAAGGGCAAGAATAAAAAGTAGAAAGCAAATGCTAGAGCAAGGAACACTACCATGGCCACCACCAACAACAATCTATCAACAATCACGGACATGGGTATTGTTCCTTCATAAATTTGTAAACCAAATAAAGACACAGAGAAAAAGTGTGTGTCAAAACCTCATACCTACAAAGGATGATAAGGGAGGTCCCAGCCATGCTTCCTAATTATGGAGGACTTCTTCGAAATATTGTTCTAATTCCATGGGCACTCCGATTCGGTGCTCTTTATATTGTCCTAATTTGTATCATTCTTGGTGCTCCTTGACAGATCGGAAGTTAAAAGTAAATTTAACTATAAACATTTTATTTAGCTGCAATTAGTGTAAATGAGGATGAGGAGTCTCCGACTTCTCACCATGGTGGATGGGACAAATGTCTTATGAATCTATAATATTTGTCAAAGTCTTTGGCAGCAGGGTATATTAATTATATTTAATATATTAAGTACCAAATAACATGTGGCAATTTTAGAATTTTTTGTTTTATATATTACTTTTATTTATTTTTAAATACTAAAAATAAAAATCACTCATGCCTTGATTTATGTCTTATTTAAGTTGTTTTAGACCAATCAAAAAATCAAAATTTTGTATTTTAAAATTATTAAAAAAATGATTTTATTTTTGACCAATCAAAAAATCAAAATTTTATATTTTAAAACTTGTTAAATTTATTTTTACTTTTCAAAATATTATATTTAATATTAAAATTATACAAGACATTAAACAATATTATAATAATTTTTTCTTCGAAAACAAACTAATACTAATCAAATAATTTTAACTTCTCATTGAAAAGTATATTCCCTTCCTTAACAGGGATAAAAATACCAATCATCACACATCCATTCATTATAATAATAATATTAATAAATACCAATCCTCCATATGTTAGTGAGGTCATTTGCTAATAAAAAATAGCAATACGTCATCTTCTCTGAGGTCGTTTATTGAATAAAAAATAGCAATGAATAAAAAATAGCAATACGTCATCTTCTCTGACGTCATTTATTGAATAGAATAATAGGAAGAATGTTCTTCAAAGTATTTATACATTTAATTTGGATATGTTTTTTTGGTTGTCTGTGTTCTCTATTATATGTTGTGTGTTCGGCACTTTTTTTATGCACTTCAAAGTTTACTTTCAATTAACGTTCAACGTGGATAAAAAAAAATATCTTCAACCAATGTTTATCATAGTTGTTACATATCCAAACTCTAAATATTTTATGTTATGATGAAAACATTTTGTTTTATTTTTATCTTAAAGTCTTATGACTATTGACCAAGTAGAGTCAAGGATGACTGTAATTAATTACTTTGAATATTTTATTATTAACAAATAAAAGTGAAAACAAACATCCAAATGAGACTGTTGAATGAGTGTTCATTAACCCACTAGGAAGAATGGATTGTGGTGGAGAGCAAACTGACACTTGGCAGCATCCTCAACTCATTTCTAACTATTGCAGGGGGAAACTTCCCTATTTTTATGGTCATGTTCTCCAAGAAAGTGGAACTAAGCAGGTGGCTCATTTACTAAATAAAACTGACCAAAGACCTAGGCATACTACTTATCTACCCATCAAATTCAGTAGGAGGTTGTTCATTGTTACCTTGTGATAATTTTTGAGTACAAGAGATTTGATGAGGGGAAACTTAGAAGTGATTGAGTGAACTCAAACTGCATTCTGAACTAGTGTAGCCACATTGTTGAGGTCAATATTGCTAAAAGGATTAAATACTACTGTTAAGTGCTACTGCTGAGTTGCAAAGGAATTTATTCCATTATTCCACACAAGATTTTCGTCCTGTTCGTTCAGTGAATAGGCTCGGGAGTCCTAAGGTAAGTAACTTGGCTGTCTTCAGAAGCAGGTTGGGTGGAACAAGCTCCTTTGGCTGTTTGTTTCTTCTTCTATAGTTATCAGGTTCATATTGTGTTATCTTATTTACTTCTATCAAGTTAGTAAAATAAACATGAATGTTTTATGTTATCAATTTTTCAATTAAATCTGAAATATTTTGTACTGTTAATGAATAGTTTTACTTCTGTCAATTATAACAGTTAGGATAAAATGCATTTTGGATTATATAGTTAAATGATAGAATGATTGAATAATAATGCTTCCCTGCATTTTTCCACACACCGATTACAGAGTCGTACTCTAGTACAGGGAAGGGAATTTAGAATATATCACATTATTTTAGTACTATAATACTGTCCCATTTTAGTAGACATCTTAGAATTTAAATAGGAAACACAGATATTTTCATTGTACATGTTTAATAGTTAAACCCTTGATTTTATTCATATCAGACCATTATTCTAGCTATGTCTCATACGAATGTTATGTTATAGCAAACATATTTATTTCAACTCAAATAATTTATACAGAGGATTATCCAAACTCACTATATAAGTAATAACAATTCATGCATTGAATTATACATTATAGAAAATATGTATAAACTAAACAATGACATTAAAATACTTTTAACATTGAAACTCATAAGTATATCTTTTATAACAAAAACAAAGTAAATACTATAGCAAAGATATAGTATA